>KB644796.1:0-108069 GCA_000347475.1 Penicillium paxilli ATCC 26601
GTTTCATCTTTGCCTTCTTCCCCCCTTTCAGTCTTAAGCCTTTATTCACTTGTCATTTCACACTCATTCACTCCGCTCATTCTTTTTAGACACTCATTCCTCATCTCGTTCTTTCGAGTCCATTCATTCTCTTCCCCAGCCCCAATCACGCATCGCGCATTCTTTGCATTGCAGAGAGATCCACTGGAACCCACCCCTTTCTTTCGCGCGCGCGCTCAGACAACAAAGCGATCAACCCTTCTTGGCGCTCGATCGATCCGCATTGTCGATACCTGCATCATATCTATCCACGCAGCCGCTGTCCACGCATACCTTTTTGAAACAAAGATCGCCTGGCTGTCAATTCAACGGCTAGGGCTCGTCATCCCTCTTTTTGCCAGCCTCCCTAGTACATCACCTACCACCTCCTCCAGTTATGTGCTGTGCACGCGATTAAAACATCCATTCTGTCGCTCTTTACTCTGGACTCTCTCTCTGTCCAGTTCTTTTCAGCTCAATAATATAGCTTCTTCATCTTTTCTAAAAAGTGACTTTCTACCGGCTGGCCCGAGGAAGTCTATCGGCGCTTCAGTCCACGCGCGTCATCCCTCTTATAAGCTCCCTTGATCACCCCCTGGCAGGCCCAGGCAATCTGTCACCATGGGATGTGGCGGGGATCGTGAAAAAGGAAATGTAGCCATGGAGGAGAAATGGGACTATGTGGTACGTGGATGGTTCTTATCCTCATGAAGAACAAGATTATGGGAACATGCATAAGATGGCAGCGCATTTTGCTAACCTGAATACTCTCTAGAACCTGGATGACTTCAAGTCAGAATCCTGTTGGACGCCCTTCTCATACTTTTTTCTATGGGTGTTCCTCATCGTCTCACTAGCCGTCTACGGCGTCGATACATTTACCGCCGTCAATTTACTGGCTTTCTCCCGATGGTCTGGCCGAGTAGAACCGGCAATCCCATTCAAGATTTCACGATGGATCTTCGCCATCTGTATTCTTGTCTCTTTTGCTCTTCTGATATATCGGTGGATCCTTGCAATCCGCGCCATTCGTTCCGGCAGCATCACGAAGAGTTACTTGGATCCCCTCGCCGTCCGCATACAGAGTGTCCGTGTGTTTGGGTCGAAAGGCCAAGGTTGGAAGCGATTCCTAGTCTTCGCAGAATTGACAAAGAGTAAGAAGGGCGCTGAGTATGTCGCTCTATACACCTACTTCTCTTTCCAATTTTGGATGAATACCGTCTTCGCGGATGGGCCTCGTCAGGTCATCAATGCCATTACTTTGTACTCCGTGATGCAAGCAGACCTTGTACCTGGCGGTGAAAATGCGAGCAAAGACGACGGCACCTCGCCAATCCTTCAATTCTTCAACAATATCAAGATCCTTGCTGAGGATAACAACCTTCAAGCGGTTGTATTGTTTGGTATGCTCTTTACCCTGATTATCTGGGTCTTGTCAGTATTGAAGCTGGCATCGGCCATGGTTCTTTATTTGGTCTTCCTCTTCCACCACATCCCACAGGAGGATGGCACTCTTAGGGCTTATTGTCGTCGCAAGATTAGCAACCGACTCAAGCGCATCGTTCGGCGCAAGGTTGATAAAGCTTTGGCCAAAGGATTTCAACTGCAAAACCGCACAGCAACACAACCTAGTCTGGCAAGCTCTGACTCGAAACCTACCATGCCTGACCTAGATAAGGGTCCAATTGTGACGACACTATCTCGAAGTACTACCGAAACAACCATGGGAACATTGCCATCTTACACTCGAACGAATTCCAACCTAACAGAGAAGAACCCTACTTTACCTAATGTCGGCATTGATATGAAGCCGTCCTTGACCCGCTCCACCACACAGTCTTCCGGCATTTCGGAATCTGCCTCGCTTACAGGCAATGCGGCTGCGATGGGTTACAGTCCTTTGGATCGTCAACACTCTCCCCTTCCTCCTGTACCCCCGCTACCTGCCAGCGCTGCCCCTTCCAGAGCCGGCTCCGTTCCCTCGCGCTCAGCACCTGCCCCACAACCTGGTTTTAATAACCCGAGTCGCACTGCCGCGACCCCTGCACCACGCAACTACACAGACCAAGCAGCCCAACCATTCAACCCATTCACTCCAGCCGCTGACCGCTATGGATCATCGACGACACCTGCTCCGTCTGAATATTTCGGAGGCTCTCACGCTACGTCCAACACCTACGGCGGCCACGAGGATGGTTATGGGGAAAATGGAGACTATGACTATTACGGTAGATCGACAACCCCGTTCAGTCACGGCGCCCCTCCTCGCTCGCAGGGATATGTGCCCCAAGATCCATATCAAGCTAGGTCTTATACACCGGCTAGCACTGGCGCGACACCCCAACCCCAGCGTGGCGCTCAAGATCCGTACCAAGTGAGGTCATACACCCCAGCGAATTCGCAAGATCCCTACCAGGCTAGATCATATACACCGGCTATTACTGGTGTTGCTCCGAGGTCATATACTCCGGCCACTGCCCAAGATCCATACCAGGCTAGATCATATACCCCGGCAAGTACTGGTGTTGCCCCGAGGTCATACACTCCGGCTAGTGCGCAAGACCCATACCAGGCTAGATCATTTACGCCAGCAAGCACTGGTGCTGCCCCCAGTCGCTCCATAACTCCAGCCACCTATAATGGCACACCGGCCCCTCGAACCAACACACAAAATGTTCAGCCCCCGCCAAGAGCTTATACCCCCATGGACTCTACCCAAAGCGCAGGCTACACTGCGTTCAACCCCTCGGGATCCACAGCTACACCACCACCGCAGGACCAAGGACAAATGCCTCCCGTACCAGCTGGATACCGTCCATTTACTCGTGCTAATACTGGATCGTCATCGACTATGAATCGTGATGGTCCGCCTGCCGGGTACTCGTTCAACCGCGCCAACACCAACCAATTTTGATGCGACACTTGTCGCCCCGGATGCTTCTGGAAGCTTCCCATTCCTTATGACACGATTAGATGTAGAATAGCTGGATCTTTCTGCTCTTCACGATCGGATTTGTTGATACCCTCCACGACCCGCGAGCAAGTCTCTTGGAGCGTTGTATATACAATACCAATACCAATACCCCTTTCATTTTTGAGAAGTAACTCTACATATCTTAGATCTATTTGACTAGAAGCAAGCTTTAATATCACTCCATATTTCATCAAATCGTTATAACTGCCAGTGTAAACCGTAGATCATTTCGTGGACTGTCCCTGTCAATCCATTCTATAGAAGTGGGTACATCATGTGACAAGCTCCACCGCTAATCCCCTAACGCCGTTATCATTCCCCAGTCTCAACCAAACGTTACTCAATCCCATGCTTGCATGACAGCTGCACATCAGACACGGCACACGCACGCAGTCTGAAAATGCGATTTGACTGAATTATTCCTTTCTCCTTTCCGGTTTATTTACCTGCGGTTACCTACCCACCCATCCCCCCCGATTCCACCGCCACGAATCGCTTCGTTCCTCCTCGGCTCTCGACCCGGTGCCGAACACGGATAATGCAAATAATAGCCCTGTACTCGCGTTGATTTGTCGACACCTGACATTCCAATAGGGATCGAGGTACGGAGGACCTTGGCGCGGCCGTCATTCGACCTAATAAGCGATTAGGATGGGTCCAACGGGAGAACGTGGTGGCTCCAAAACAAACGGACATCGACCCATGAAACTCGACGAGGAACATTCGCCACTTTCTGAAGGACAAACTGGCGATGGGATGTTGACACCATCGGAAACGGATGGTAGCGAGAATGCCGTCATTGAGGAGGAGCCTCCTGAGAAGTCAAATCTGGATGGAAGTCATAATCTTGGACATTTTTCTGAGTCGCCGGAGCAGGGACTCGGTATTTTGGTTCAAAGTCAACTTAGTGACTCGAATCAGCGTGGGCGCGCCTCCATAGTCAATGTTCTGGATGGACACAAGGCCAAGGCGGCCCTCGCGGAGCTCGTCGATGATTCAACCCAACGGCCGACGGATGATAAGGAGAAGGTCCTGAAGCTTTCTCCAGAGAAGATTCAAGAGCTTACATCTTCTCCTCAGTCAATCCCATATAAAGCGATAGAACCAGAGCCCACGACAGGGAGACGGACAGTATCTGAAAATGTTCACCCGAACGCTTCGCTAGACCGGTCGGAGTTCAGAGACTCCATTTTGCAGTCTCTTAAGGAGTCAACATCCACGAAAGACGATGGCTCTCTTAAAATCCGCCCGCCAAAGGAGTTCTCGCTGGACGAGCCTTCATTGCCTACCAGCCCGGCTGCTCCGCGCCATGCGACCAATGGACCGGTTCGAAACCGACCCCATGCATCGCGCACGTTCTCGACACCTGGTCTTTCGCGGCGACCAAACTTTGCGGCACCTAGCAATGAACGCTTGGCGCAAACCTGGGCGACGCGTTCAAGGCAAGACCGAGGCGCTCCAGATCGTGACTTGAAAGCCCATCTTGCTGCCTCGCCTCAAATTATCGAGACACCTCTGACCTCCCCTATGCCGCCATCCATCCCTCTTCCGCCTGTTTCAATACCCACATATCTTCAACTCGAGCTTGCGTCTGGTCGTCCCTCACCTCTGTATATTCATCGCGCCTCGAATAGTGATTTCCCATATGAATCGTCTAGTGCGAAAATCGAAAGGCTATTAAACTTTCTGATTTTACCACCGGCTCTTGAGCAGGTACTTTGTTTCGGAACATTGGCTTGTCTTGATTCTTGGCTTTATTCGTTCACGATACTTCCACTACGCTTCCTGAAAGCTCTCTACATGCTTGGCGAGTCATGGGTGATGAACATAAATGCCGAGGCACGCTTTGTATGGAGATTTGTTGTGAATGGCATTGGTCGAGTGTGGCGGAGAAGAAATCTGTCTTCAGAGGGACATACAGAAAGACGTGAAAGCGAGTCCGATACAACACCTCGGTTACCCAATGGGTCTTCTGCACATGATGGATCTGTATTAGACCGGGATCATCGCTCTCGACATAATGACCCCTCAAAACGAAGACATCGTGGTTCTGAGTCTCGACGTCACCACCGACGACAAAAGTCCATACCATCCGCTCTGCTTCCAGACGACAAGGCAGATATTCTTACAGGGCTGCTAATGGTAGCTACCTGTTGCGCCTTGATGTATTTTGATGCTAGTCGAATGTATCATTGGATTCGTGGTCAAGCCGCCATCAAGCTGTATGTCATTTACAATGTGCTGGAAGTCAGTGACAGGCTATTAGCAGCGCTCGGTCAGGATGTTTTGGAGTGTCTCTTTTCGCGCGAAGCTCTTGAACGCCGGCCGGATGGTCGTAGTAAGATCTTCCGGCCCTTTTGGCTCTTTTTGCTCGCTCTTGGTTACACCATTGCGCATTCTACGTCTTTGTTTTACCAAGTTATGACACTGAATGTCGCCGTGAACTCTTACTCAAACGCTTTGATAACACTACTGCTGTCTAACCAATTTGTGGAGATCAAATCTACGGTTTTTCGCAAGTTTGAGAAGGAAAACCTTTTCCAACTCACCTGTGCTGATGTTGTGGAACGGTTTCAACTCTGGTTGATGCTCACCATCATCGCTTCTCGGAATATTGTCGAAACTGGTGCCTTCAGCTTCATTGGAGACTTGGGACTAGGAACCACCTTCTCTGGCCAGTCTACCAGTACGAATAGCACGCCTTTGTCGACGCCGCCGCGAACTGCATCCTCTATCTTGCCTCAGTCATTCACGTTCTTCCCTTCCTCCATCATATCCTCCGTCAGCAGTGTAAACTCATTTCTCCCAACCTTGGCCCAGGTTCTCGGACCTTTCTTGGTTGTGCTCGGATCCGAAATGTTCGTTGACTGGTTGAAACATGCATACATAAATAAGTTCAACAACTATCGACCTGCTCTCTACGGTCGGTACCTCGACGTTCTGGCCAAGGACTACTATACGAATGCTTTCGGAGACCAGAACCTTACCCGTCGACTCGGTCTACCGGTCATCCCGCTCTCCTGTCTCTTCTTCCGTGTGTCCGTTCAGACATACCAAATGTTCCTGGCCTCATTGACACCACACCACCCTTCCTCTACAGCCATGGAATCAACATCGCTCTCATCGATCCATAATCACTACGCTCCAGTACCTATACCGTCGACAGTTCCATTAACTTTCCAAACATTTATCCCTGTATCCGTCGCCCACGTCAACGCACTCTTCCGCACCCTCCTTGCAAACGCAATCCCATCCCCAGCACAGTCAGTGCAAATATTCACCGTTATCTTACTCTTGACTGGCTTCATTGTTCTCCTCATGCTCAAACTTCTGTTGGGCATGCTTCTCCTAGCATTCGCTCGTTCCCGATACAAGAAGATGAAAGCGGGTGAAACGGAGCCTCGCAAGTCCTCGCATACCTCATCACAGCCACAGCTACAGCCTGCAGCTGAAACACCTGCTCTGCGTAAGGATGAGTTTAATGTTGAAGGAAGTCGTCGCGCGGGTGGTTGGGGAATGGTGGAGGTTGGGGATGAGAAACGTCGTTGGATTTATGCTGATGACGCCGAGGGGATGAGACGGGTTAAAGAGAAGGAAGATCGAGATAAGAATAAGGATAAAGATTTGAAAATCGATCATGTGCAGCGGTATGAGATGGTTGCGAAGAAGATTTGGTGATTGGTTATTCGTCACCAACCTTGGAAGCCTTGCGCAGGCATAGTACCAAGCTGGCAGTGATGAAGATGTATCTTGATCTAGAAACGTCAGATGTCAATATAAATAGATTAAATCTTTGCCAACACCTGGGCACTCACCTCAGGCTGGTAGTACCCACTGGCAACGTTTATAAAATGGAAACTCAAATTGAGTTAAGCACATTGAAGTGGCTACTCCGGAAAAATCGAACAAGACGGCGAGTCTAGACCTCGAATACCTAAACCATTCGGTGCTGGTGAGAGTTCCAATGGGGCCTAGATCCGACTTCATCAGGATGCGTCGTGTGGCTTTGAGGCCTGGCACAAACATTCTCAGACACATCAGTTTGCATGAAACTGAGCTTACGAGTGCTGAGATCAGGGGCTTTTCCCCGTTACAGTTACTATTGAATGATCATCCTGAGTGGATATCGTGAAGCCGTGTTGCGAAGAAGGATGCAGGAGCCCCGTAGGGGATGGATCTCAGAGCACGACTGCCAAAAAGACCAAGCAAGCGCAATGAAAATGTCACTATATTCCTAATCTCTTCAACGAAAAAAAAAAAGCTTCTTTAGCATCCTACTAGCATTCGCAGATCGACAGACCGGATCCCTCCAGAATAGCTTGGAACCCCAATCTGAAACGTCTTTAGATGGGGCTTCTACTCCCAACAGCCCGATGTGGAGACCCCCTGACAACAATCTCATTAAAATCAACCTCTGTTTGTTTTATCGCATCCATCTAGGCCACAATGAGGCTTTTCTCCGGGGAAATAACCTTGTGTCAGTTAGAGAATGGGTAAACAACCTCTTGATCGTATGTCTCGGAAACGGGGCCGAGGGAGATCCGCACATCCATATAAAGACCTACATCTATTCCTGTCAATGATAATAATACTATACAACAATTCAATTCGATTGAAATAACAAGAACCTTCAAGATGCACTTCACCAGCCTCATCGCCCTTCTCGCCGCCCCGGCCATTGTTACTGCTACTCTGGACCCGGCCTCATCCAACACCAAGGGCAAGAAGCCTAGCAACCTCAACTGCAGCGGTAAGTAAATGTCCTTCAGCATGCAATCGTAGATCCGACTAGAGACTACTATCACCTACCCAACATCCAAATTCTTCACATGAACACATCCACTAACTGAATTCCCAACCAATAGCCGCCGCAACCTCCAACGCCATCCAGGCCGCCGAATGCTCCCACAACACCCGCACCTCCGAGACCCAGACCTTCGCCGTCTTCGAGACTGACCACCAATACGACTCCAACAACGGTGCCCCCTACGGTACCTGCACCGCTTACACCTGCGATCCTCCTAGCAGCAGCGACCTGGAGACTGACTCCGACTACTGGATCTTCTACTGGAGTGACGACGGAGAGAGCAGCGGATACGGCACTACTTGCATTAAGGACCCTAACACTGGGGTTTGCGGTTGTGAGAACTCGGACGGTACATTTGTTTCTGGTAGCAGCAGCTGCACTTAAGAGATTTCTAGTCAAGTTGACGCTGGACGTACACCTGGGCATTGGATCTCTGCAAACCTTGGTTTCTAAAGCTGCATCATGTACTTCTAGCATGGGAATGTAAATAGACTTATAGCCCTAGTACATGGGCAAAAGAAAACTTGAATATTTTCATGGATGTTTCAATTTCAGTATTATTGATGAGAAGAAGTGCTCGATTTTTGAACTTGGAAAATGATAGTAACAGAAATGGACATAAAGGAAAATGGTAAGATACTAGTAAGGAGAACAGGGCCACACGCAGCAGGTATCAAGTTTGCAAAAAAAAGCAATGAAAGACAAGCGGTTTTTTTTATCGAGGTGGATCAAGGATATCTCGATGCTTAAGCAACGACCTGGGGTGACTGCAGAGGAACATGCAGGTCCATGGTAGGGTTGTTGACAGGGGAGTCTGGAAGAGTGCGAACACTGGACGCTTTGTCCAAAGGTCCACCCAATGCCATGAGGATCTGCTCAGAGGTTGCCTCTTCGAGGCCAGCAGACTTCAGGCTACGACCGTGCTCGAAATAGTCGAAACCACTGACGACCGAAGCCATCTCAATGAGAGAACGGATGGTAGGAGATGGCAGGCCGGCTTTCAGGCCAAGCTCGTACCAGGGGACCATTCCGTACAGGATATCCTCAAGCAGATAACGGTGCTTCATGCTGGTAGGAGCACTCTTGGTCTTGTTGTGAATGACTGAGCCAGCAGCGAAATCATGGTAGTCGGCGAATTCCCGGTCATGACTGTAGTTTTGGTTCATGTAGGTGGTGATTGGGATGATTTCGAGCCCATAAGCTCGGCCAATGGCCAGACGTTCTTGGTCTACCTTCTCCGTCACGCGGGAGACGGCAGGGGACATTCCTTGGGCATAGAAGAAGAAGTCACCCTTGGTAGCCTCGATCCAGCCTGCATTCATGAGAGCAGCGGGACAGTGAACAACAGGGTTGACATTGTTCAGACCAACCTCCAGCAAGTTCTTGCACCAGACGAGGTTCTGAGAGAAGATACCCTCGACTTGACGGCGCAGTCTGGCTTCGGAGCCTGCGTCGAGACGATCCACTTGGGTGGTAGGTGGCTCAGCCCAGATGGCTAGACTCTTCTTGACACCCTTGATGAAGACCTTTGTGCCAACGATACGGACAGCATAAGGGGAGATATCGGTTTCGAGAATGGCGTGGGCGTTGACTTTTTGACGGGCAGCGAGGTAGAAGAAGTTGCCGACGTTAATGATGAGAGTGTGCTTGCTGAGGTCGAACTGGCTCAATGTTCGAAGGATAGTGTCTTGGCCGTAAGAGGGGACAGTGGTGACAATGAAAGTGGAGTGGCGAATGGCGAGGTACAAGTCGCTGGTAGTTTGGATCTGATACTTGCCCTCGTAGGCACCTTCGGCCTCGAGCCAGCCGCCATTTGCTTCAATCATGGGAATAGAGCCACGGTGATCCGGATGGCCGTAAAGCATGACAGATTTGCCACGGCTTGCCAGGTCAGCAGCAAAGGCACACCCGCATGGTCCGGCACCGATGATGGTAACTGATGACACGGATTCGAAGTTTGTGGCAGCCATTTTGTTTTCTGTGTCTTTGGGAATGTAGTATCCGTCGAAAGTACTAGTATTCTGGAAGAAATTCAGGAACAGAGTTTATCTGTGAAGAGACGAGTGTTCTCAAAAATGGATTGGAAGAATTATCTCCGAAGAACTACGGCTCTTTATATGTCGTTTCTCAGGGTCAATTGATGAAACTTTGGAAAACACAGGAGAAATTCCAGCTTGGAACCTGTGGATATCTCAAGGGGCAAGGGCCAGAGAGGCATTATTCGCTGATTTCCATGTTTGCCTTTGATCCATGTCCCAGAATATAGCCTGATCTTCAATTGGATGAATGAAAATATCTTAATTTACGTTATGAAAATCCCCTTGGCAGTTCCAGACTTCAAGAAAGCAGAAAGAAGACGCATGGCGCGGATCAGAACAAGCTAGGAAGTTTTGCAATACTCATGGCGTGATCGTAAGCTTGCGTGTGCTGAAGCTTCCATACTCAGTATAACGATGGGGCAAGGATGATCACCAAGTGGATTTACTTCCCATTGTGTAAAGAAGTCGAAGCTTGGTGGCTGTAACTAGTGAAGAGTGGGGAGTTGATAGATGGAATTCAAGGTGGAGATCCGCACGCAGTGTAGCTAAAGCATATGATTGAATGTTTTGCAATTGAAGATCAAATTAGCGTTGCCTAGCGATCAAAGCTGTACAGTGATCATGTAAATCCCTCTAGGGGGCACGTAGAGTTCAAGTTTAGTTTTCAGTTGCTACTGGTAGTACCTGAGAGTATCAATTGAGAGCAAAAAGCGAACCAGCGGTTCGTTCTTGGAGGATTTCTATACCCATGGTACTAATGCATCACCATGTGGTGTTGGCGCCTAAGAAAGGTACATGTTGAACACTGTGAAACAATTGGAACAAATATGACGCACGACATTATAAAAGCATCTGATAATTTTTACAAAGACGATTTACTGGAAACTATGGGTCCCGGGTAGATCAGGGAAGATCCAGGAAGATCAGTGGGTGCTCGGTGGACCCTTAACGCGCACCAAAGCCATCGAGACCACTGAGACCCTGCACGGGTGTACACGGTCCATTAAAGCCCCGGCCCTCAGGACCCTGAAGAAGGCAAAGCATACAGGGGAAGGGCGGCTGAAGGTCATCGAGCCACCGATTCCCGAGGCATCCCGACTCCCTAGCGGCCGTCCTGCCGCCCATCCGCATTTCATCGGCATCCCACCTTGCTGTAGAGGTCCTCGAACACAGCCCCCTTAATCCGAACGAGGCGCCTGTGGCGATCTTGCCGCCCTTTTCAAACTCATCTATCTCTGAAGAAACAAACCTACGATGGGTTTGGCTCTCCTTTGTTCATTTTTGAGCCTGGGGTCGATCACTCTTGGCAAAGCCAGTTCCATCACATCATAATCACAAGCTTTTTAGACTTGTTGTAAGTGGAACGGCCGCGTCAACCTACGTAAAGTCTGGGGGTCATTCGTCGATGGCCATGTTTTCTCCGAAGGGTCGCATGGGTGACAGACACGCAGCCATAAAGTAATAAGGGGCAAAGAGACCTGCTTGACGCCGGATCTCGAATCTCGAAACCATTCATTCACTCCTTCACTTTTTCCTTTACCTTTCTCCATTCAGTCTAGAATCTCGATTACTTTCATTCATCTCCCATGGTTCAGCTATCCCCGGCTGACCAATTTTAAACACCATGAACTCTGAAACTACTACGCTCGCTGAGGCACCCCCTCCTCCTTATAGTTCGTTCAGCAATGGCATGAAAAGATACATTGTGTTCACTGCTGCTGGTGCGGGATTCTTTTCGTCACTCTCTGCACAAATTTACTTCCCTGCTTTGAACACATTAGCCGAGGACCTGAACGTATCGGCCTCGTTGATAAACTTGACAGTCACAAGTTACATGGTATGTTTTCGCTGGTATTGCATGACTCTGGTGATTAATGCTTTGATGGAATTTGGAGCTAACATCTCGTGATGCCCTTTGCAGATCTTTCAAGGCATTGCTCCTATGTTTATTGGAAATTTTGCTGATCAGACTGGCCGACGACCTGCTTATATCATTTGCTTCATCATTTACATTGCATCAAACATTGGTCTTGCATTGCAGGACAACTATGCTGCGCTGCTTGTGCTGCGATGCATGCAGAGTTCGGGAATTAGCAGTAGCGTGGCCCTCTCCGCTGCTACTGTTGCCGATGTCAGTACCAAACAAGAGCGAGGATCGATGATGGGAATTGTCATGGCTGGAAATTTCATGGGGCCTGCCATTGGCCCGATCATCGGAGGTCTACTCGCTCAGTATCTTGGCTGGAGGTCTATATTCTGGTTCCTTACGATTGTTTCCGGTGTCTATCTGATACCTTTGCTTTTCTTTCTCCCTGAGACAGCAAGAAATGTGGTTGGTGATGGTACACTTCCAGCACAATCTTGGAATCGCCCCTTCACCCATTACATTTTCTCTCGAGGAAAAGCCTCAGAGACCAGTTCCAGCAGCAGCACGCAAGGAGCTGCCAGTGACCAGTCCTCGGACAGTCAATTCTCTCAAAAGAAAGAGCATAAGCTTAGTTTCCCCAACCCACTCCGACCACTCGCGGTTGTATGCGATGTCAACTCTATCATTATTCTGATTGTGACCGGTGTGATAATGGGTGGCAATATGACTGTCCTATCGTCCATCACGGAAATTTACACAAGTCAGTACAATTTGAGTATGCTTCAGATTGGACTCTGCTACATCACATTGGGAACCGGCTCAATTGTGGCCTCTGTCACAACCGGCCGAATGCTGGACTGGAACTACAAACGCATGGACTCCAAATTGGGCAACGATCCTAACACGGGAGAGAAGAAGTCCGAAGATGCTATCCCTGTGGAGAAAGCTCGCAGCATGATCACCATTCCTCTTGTCTTAATGGGAAGTCTTACGGTCCTTGCATTTGGATGGGTTCTCCAATACGCTGCGCCTTTGGCGGCTCCTGAAGTTCTCCTATTTTTCGTTGGAGTCGGTCAAACCGGAGGTTTCATCAGTACCTCTACGCTTCTTGTGGATCTTCATACCTCGCAGCCTGCAGCTGCAACTGCGGCCAACAATCTTGTTCGGTCGTTTTTCTCCGCAGGTGCATCGGCTGCTATTGATCCGATGTTGAAAGCTTTGGGTCGAGGGTGGTCGTTTACTCTAGTAGCTTTTATTTTATTGAGCACCATTCCTTTCCTGCTATTACTGTGTGGTTACTGGAGAGCCAAAAAGGATGCTAAGGAGGAAAAGGAAGCGGCGGAAGCTTGAGCGAAGTGAAGTGAATTTTGCTTATTCTTTCTATCAAAATTTCTGGTTTCAATAGTATTTCAAGTGATATTTGGACTCTTCAAGCCAAGGGCACTAGTTCACAGTGTTATTTCACATCTTTAATCAAGAATAAAAAGTTTTTTTGTTTTAAATTAAACAATTGCCCTGGGAAATTGAAGCTACTACAATAGAATATCCAGTCAAAATTTAGTGCTCTGTTAGTTTGCGTTAGCGTCAGCGGCATAAAGCGCTCGCTACTTTTGAGGAGACAAGAGGGTCTATGCGTCCATGTGGCGACCCTTCTCCTTATCTCGGGAATCGCGCTTGCGATCTCTTCTTCCAACCTCAACTGTGGCACTCAATGCTTGAATGCATCCACAATGGATCGTCGTCTGCAGCCCAAGCGTACTTTTAAGATTAGAACAAGATTTGGCAGCGCGAGGAAATGGAGGAGCAGGAAGAACCGACCATGCGATACATGTCGGCGAAGGAAAACAGCTTGCATTATTGAATCAGAGCCACCCTGTATGATCTCATCCGCATCGATTCGTGCTTTTCGTACTTTTAACCATTCACCCAGGCAGGTTTTGTCGCTCACGAGGAATCCCCTGTCGATCTGCAGAGGATGAGGGTCCACACCGTCAGGTTGAGGCAGTGCCGCGACGATCGGCTGAAGTGTTGAGTCAGGCCTCTACAGGAGGACCAACAGAAACAACATGTGGTGCCTATGACTTGTCGTCAGTCCTAAATGCCACATCCAGCCACCAAGACTCGGGGACTAATGGCAGTGATGGCATATTGTCGCCGCTCAGCCGCCGAGAAGCACACTGGTCAATGGACCCGGAGCAGACCATTGAAACAGCATCACTGACACCGCAATCATTTCCTAATGCCTCCAAAGACCCCACTGTTTTCACCTTGGAAGACAATCGCAATCGGACTGCACATAATATGGGTCTTTGTGCCGAGCAAGATACAGATCTATTAGCATCATTTCGGTCAGTCATTATGAACGAACAAGATGGAGTGAGTGCAGACATCATCCAGATCGGAGCCGGAGACTCTCCCAAGGATATCCCCCCAGTTCATTTTAATATTCTCCACGATGAGTTCCAGCCTGCGGATGATATTGTTAAGGCACGGGCATCAGAAACCATCGAATCAATGGTCAATCCACATGGACCGGCCTTGGTGCGATTGTTTTTCAAATATGTCCACCCAGTGTACTGTGTCGTCGCAAAGACCAGATTCCTCAAGAGATTTAATGGGAATAAATTAGACATACCGGCCTCCTTGAGGGGTGCCGTATATGGGCTCGGTTCGACCTTCTGGAAGCATGAATTTAATCAAGAGACACTGCCATTTGATCTACATGATCTATTCGAAGAGGCACAGTCTTCTCTACAACGAGAATTCCACGCGCCGAACCTGTGGAAATTACAAGCCTGTCTGTTGCTCCTCTACGAGAGGCCGGCAGACAACGCAACAATTGAAACACCACGCACGTGGGTTCAGTCTGCCCACACTGTGGCATGCGCTCAAATGATTGGTTTGCACAGAGATCCTACAGCGTGGAATATTGCACCATGGGAAAAAAGCTTGCGCACGAAGTTATGGTGGGCAGCATACAACGCTGATATTTGGTCGTCTCTTTGCCATGGGAATCCACCCTTGATATACCCAGGGTCGTTTACCACAAGACTACCTGATAGGAAATGCCTTGAGATTGACGAAGACCTTTCAGCTGACCTTCATCACCTTGTTGACGAATCTAGCGCTGGTATTGACATTTCAACGACGGCTCGATTTGAGCAAACAATCAAGCTTAATAGGATTCTGCATGATCTGATAGACTCGTATTAGTGATTATCATCTTGAAATCCGATTGAAAAGGAAAATTGCATCATACTAACGATCTTTACAGTTTAGATAATGCCCATGAAATATCCATGAGACAACCTCTGAAGCGGGAGGAAGATTTGCTAAGAATTAAGAGCAGCCTCGAAGAGTGGGCCTCCATGATGCCACAGTGTACGACAATGACATTCAACCAGGACACATGCCCCTTCAGAAATAACGGTAAAAACAACTCGTCCTTTCTCCACATATTACTACACAGCTAACATTATATTATAAGCTCCTCTTAATCTTGCTTATTTCACTGTCAAAGCTCTTCTTTTCCGGGCAATGATGAGCCCAGCAAAGATGATATCTAAGTCAGACCTGAACTCACCTCTTCGTCGCTATTTCGAGATTGCTGTCAATGAATTCAAAGAGTTTACCTTATTCATGCATGGGATTTCGCGAAAATCCTTATATTCATACTGGGGTGGCCGTAGGTAGAACATGCACGTTTTTCATGCCCGGTAATCTCACACAGTCTCTCCAGATGCCCGTTCCCAGTTAACACTGTGTGGAAACTTTTTGATATACCTCTTCCTACTAGCATCAACTTCCAACCAAGTACGATCGGCATTTGAATTATTAGAGAGCTTTCACGAATCTCTTCAGCGACTTCGAGAATGGGCAGTGGACGATGCGTCGCTTTCTCTTGTTCGACCTGTGGCATTGCGCATAGACTCTTTTTTCATTCAAGCAGCGAAGATAATGAGGACCGGGATGTGATTGCAATTGCATACTATTGCGATACTATGACAATCTCTTTCATTTGGTAAACATCTTGAACCAACTCAGCTTAGATTTGATTGAAAAGGTCCATACTACTGTGGCCCTATCGCACTATCGTTCAACCAAAAACATCAATAACACTTCGAGGCTTGCTGTACTTTCCAATTGGAGTATATTGGATTTTCTCAAATCCCATCGAGCCTGGCCCTCCCAATTCCATTCCTCTTTCAGTATCAGTCCATCTTGGCGAAGCAGCTATCGCAATGATTATCACCTTCAGGCCATACTTGTATTCTGGTGTCCCGAGACCAGCCCCCGTTTCTGCATCTATGACGGCGATTAGATCTGGAACTGACGCTAGGATCGTTGATTTTCCATTTGAGATCGCTTCAGCAAACGCATTCTCGTTCTTGAAGGGAACCTTGATAATCGCCTTGGTTCCATCACTCGTTGTCCCATCAACTTCTAAAACACCATAAGTGTGACCGGTTTTGAGAACTCGCTCAACACTAATGATTTTCCCCTTTGCGATAATAGCGGCGCTTTCCGGGCCTCCAACTTCATCAATGATTCGCATGGTTCTGTCTGCAATGTTCTTTTCGAGGGCCACAGCTCTTCCGATCCACCAAGCAAGGGATACAGTATTCGTGACAGCCTGTTCCCGAACAGTTTTGGCTGTCTTTGGCTCTCCAGCACTTCCAGCCCTACATCCCATTTCCACACAAGCCGCTCGAAGGGCCTTGTCGACAAGTTTGTCTGTTCGAGACCTAGTCATCGTGATAAAAGACCCATCGCCGCTCGCGATGGTATTCGGGACCAAGGCTTCACCCCTTGGCGACCCATACACATTTGGAGTAATCTGGAATGTTGTCGGATATGCGCGGCCCATAAAATCAGCGTCCACGCAGGGAACTCCATAATGTGCAGATACACTCAAGTTCACGACCCCATTGCCACCACCTATTTCCAATGACAAAAAACCAGAGACGGGCTGGCTTCTTGTTACCCGCATTAATTCATCGTGTGCTTGGAGACACTCGTTATTTTCGAGTCGCTCCATGCTCACTTCTGGGCTGCCCATGCAACCAGTCCACCCAACCAAAGACTCATCTGGAAGATATTCGGGGGCGACGACTCGCATTTTTCCAGGGGTTTGGCGGACAATTGCTTTCGCCTTGATGTACTCTTGGTATGGATCCCCACCACCTCCGCATCCAAGAATTTTACAACCATGAGCAATGAACGTCAGATCAGTTTCAGAAATTATCCAATGACTGTCTTTAATTTCGGGCCGATATGTTTGAATGTTCACGCTTTCTTCCAAAAAGGGGTTCTCATCACTGTTCCGGGGAACTTTGCCTGAAGGTGCAGCTTCAGGGGATGGCATATCAATGGATTGCCCATTCGATACCTGCTGCACAACCTCGTCCAACTGACCGAGTGCCCGAACTAAAATCCGTGCTTTGGCCTCCACGTACTGGATTGGCAAAATGTTTACCTCGGCGATGTGAACAGTATCAGGCTTGGCTCCGTTTGCGATGGCCTTCTGGATGGCAAGCTTAGAGACTTCTTCCTGGGCTTCTTTGACCGTTCGATCGGATGTATCAACAACTGTATCAATCATTCCAGAAACTCGGGATGCAGCAGCACCGACAGCATTAGCAACTTCACCCCCTTTCACTGTCCGAACCATGCGTACACCTGAAAGGGGTGCATCGGTCCGAATAATCGGGGCGCCTCCACCAACAATGAGAACGTCGACATCTCCTTTCTGAATCTTCGTTCTATCGACAAGATCTTCAATTTTCCGTCGCATTTCATTCTGAGCCTTTTCAACAAAGTCGGGTGAGAGGTCCCCAAGCCTTTCGGGAGAGCCCATCCCCACAAAATGATTATGACCTGTTGGCGAATGCATCTCGGACGCAACAAGAATATCGGTCGACGTCAAATACTCCCCTCCAAAGAGTTTTGCTTTTTCAAGAAGTTCGAGAGCAACACTGTCCGGGCCAACAGAGACTGACCCGGTTTCAGTAGCTCGGACGATAGACCCTCCTCCTAATCCAATGCTCTCAACAGCAGGCAGGGAAAAGTTGGTCCGGACTCCACCAACAAAACTCATAATAGAACTCATCCTTGGCAGTCCATTTGGGAGTAATAAGCCACTGTCGGACGTAGTACCTCCGATGTCTATAACTATAAGTGGCTCATTCCTTTCACCGTAGCTTGAACCATCTGCCTCCGCTGCAGCCCGCCATAGCAGCTCCCCACCACGGATGGAATTTGTAGGACCGGAATTGAAAGTCCTGATAGGCAGTTCAATTGCCTCTGAAGCCCCCAGAACACTGCCATCGTTCTGAGTTAGATATAACGTACATGGATTTGCTCCAAATATGTTCTCCATGCCCTTGTGGAAGCCGTATATTGTTCGCTCGGCCAAAGGTCTCAATGTTGCATTCAAGATTGCAGCATTTTCGCGCGCCAGAAATCCTAGCCCAGATACCTCGTGTGACAAGGTGATTTTGGGATTGAAATTGGTCTCGCCATAACTCTTCATGTGGCTTAGCAGAACATTTTTGGCTGTTGTCTCGTGCTCATTATTGATGGGAGAGTACATGCCCGAAATAACAACATTGGAAACGTTATCTTTCATCAGTTTTTCCGCCACAAGTTCAATCTCCTTCGTATCCAAGGGGCTGATCTCACTTCCTGAGATCTGAAATCCTCCATGACAAAAGTAAATATGAGGTGTTTCGATACACGAACGCAGATCCGCAGGGAAGTCGACAAAAGGGGGAATTCCACGACCAAAGCCGTCTTCCGGTCCTCCACAAAGCCTGATTACAGCGACTCGTTGCAACGCAGGTGAGCGCTGAACAACGGCATTGACAAAATGCGTTGTACCAACGATGACACAACCGATGGATTCTAGTGAGACTGTCGATACTTCGATAACCTTTTGGACTGCATTGGTGATTCCCGTGGTAATATCCGGTGTTGTGGGTGCTTTGTGAGAAGCCACGATGGAAACTGGGTTCAAAGACACGAGGACCGCATCGGTATTCGTTCCTGTGAGTGAAATAATAAGTATCGTACCGAGGTACTGATCAAAAGCTACTCATGGCTTCCTCGAACTTACCTCCGACATCGACTCCGATGCGGTATGAATGGCCAGCAATGCTTCCCATGGCTCGTGCACAGCTTTCAAATAGGCAAAAGTGGTGAATTCAAGTTGCTCATCAAGAAACCTATCTGGTCTCATTTGTACCCCTCTTTAACACGAAGATTGAAGGCAGTAGATACCCCTCAGTAAACACAAGACTGCGGGGTCTGAAGTTGAGCGATGAAGTTCCCCGATCACGATAACGCCAATCCACTTTAAGAAGGTGTGCGAGACAACCATAGAAGGCCTCGGCCGATCTCCAATGAAACGCAAAGTACTAACAACTTGGTAGTATTCCCGGACACTCCGTGGAAGACTTAATCCGATGGATGCGGAGAATAAAGCAGCCCCCGCATCTTGCAAGCTGCGCGGCATAAAATGCTCGGCTCAAGCCGCTATTACCATAGGAAATCACTTGAACTCAACGGAATCCCCCCGTTATCTGCCTTTTACAAAAATGGTCGCCCCGAGTCTCGACGCATCAAGTATCCCGATAATTGACCTTGAGCGAGCACGCTCAGGAAGCCCTGAAGAAGTCGCGGAAATTGCTCAAGACGTTTACTTGGCCTTCAAGAATGTCGGTTTTGCTTATATTAAGAATCACGGTGTGCCTCAAGAGCTAATAGACGAGGCATTCGAATGGGTATGAAATGTTTGCTGTTTTATTATTGCATTGGCAACGTTCGTCTCTAACATTAAATGAAATTCCATAGAGCCGCAAATTTTTCGCCCTGCCTCAAGCAGACAAGGACAAAGCACCACATCCCTCTGAAGGCTGGTATCATCGAGGCTACTCGGGAATCGGTCGCGAGAAGGTTGTGCAGATGGTATTTGACGAAGAAAGTATTGCGGAAAAACGAAAAACTCCTGATGTTAAAGAGTCTTTCGAATTAGGCAATGAGCTTGACTCGTATATGCCAAACATTTGGGTTCCTGACGATGTTCTTCCCGGCTTTCGCACATTCTTTACTGAATTCTTCAAGGTCTGTTCTGGAATGGAAGAGCTTATGCTGAGAACGATTGCCACCGGAATGGGCTTGGATTCGGGTTTTTTTGTGGACTATCATCAGGAAAAAACCAACCAATGCAGATTATTACATTATCCGGCCGTTGAAGAAAAGCTGTTGCGAATGGGGAAGGCCGAGAGAATAGCAGCACATACTGATTTTGGAACTATGACCATCTTGTTTCAAGATGAGGTTGGTGGGCTAGAAGTCGAAGATATCCATGAAAAGGGGAAGTTCAACCCTGCGCCTTATATCTCCGGAACTGCGGTGGTCAATATCGGCGATCTTCTCATGCGCTGGAGCAATGATGAGTTGAAGTCAACTTTACACCGTGTTCGCGCTCCGCCACTGGTCGAAGCCCACGAAGGCTCATCCGGTCGTATGACTCGTCCACGCTATTCGATTCCTTATTTCATCAGTCCTGATAGGGACCGAGTCATAGATTGTGTTCCAGGATGTTATGGGTCGGGCAGGCCGAAGAAGTACGAGCCGATTACAAGTCGAGAATACATTTCGATGCGTATGAATGCAACGTACTAGCAGTCGTGATTTCACAAGTAAAGTTAAGGAAATTCACAAGCAGCGTTGGCTTGGGCGTGGATTTTTCCCACATCCACATTATTATTATTTCAAACAATTCATGCACGAGTGTTAGTGATTGACTCAACCTGAGACTCGTTGTTTCGAATGACTTGAGTGACTAGATCTTCCACAGCCATTGCCATCTAAAAGTAATCGATATGCATTCATTGGTAGTATTAATCAACCGACCGGCGGTCCACGAGGGCTCCCCTCCAGGGCTTCGGCCCTGGGACCCAACGCCGCGGTCCATTTGCGGTCCGCGGGTCCCAGCGCCAGGGTCCATTTGCCGCCCATCTGCGGCCCACTGTACATGTGGTCAACTTGAACCCTGGAATTGGTAAACTCTGTAGTGCACGTCTAGTCTATTTCTACCTCTTATTTTAGACAGTATATTGTTCAAGTTTTGTGATTTAATTTCCCCAACTCGCATTCAAGTCTTACTAGATGCACCTAATCGAGTCGACGGAAAACAGGATGATCAAAAGCTGATACCTCACACAGAACTAGAAGCTGCCACCTTTTGATCGTCGCTCTGAGAAATGTGCTCATTAGGGTCCTCTCCCTTGGAAACCCCATACAGTATTTCTTCTCCCAAGAAGGAAGATTCTTGTCCAAGTCCATGGGGTGGGAAAAAATAGGAGAGCAGCCAAAACACAGAGAAGCTCATAGCAAGACCAACGAGAAATGTCAAATTGTATAAGCGTGTCCAATTGGTCCACTGACTTCCCGAGTATGAATTGACTGTTGCAACCAGTCCAGCTGAAGAGATAGATGTCTTAGTAATTGGTTACTAATAATCACTATTGCTTGACTCACGAATTAATGGCCACATGCCAGATAAGAATGCCACAAAGGCTCTCCAGTTCACCCCATCCGCAAACCAGTAGATGGAAGAGCTATTACCAACGTATAGGTCACTGATTTTCAGCTTATATCGCCGGACTATATGATAATCTGCAAGCATTATACCCCTGGACTAGTATTAGCGATGTTTTAGACTTGTTCATCCCTATACTCACGTTGCCGGGGCCATGAAAACACCAAATCCGCTCAGAACGGAAAGAAACTTCTCTGCTGTAGATAGAAGTTGCCATGGTCTAGTTGAGTCAGTTATGATCATTGGCTATGATGGATAAGCCGGTTTCATACTGAACTGCTATGCCTATGCAGGCCATAATATAGCCGCCTCTTCGAATATTGATGTATCGGGGCCAAAGACCTGCCATATCCATGCCGCAGGACACCGAGTTCAAGACAACGGAGATCTAGTATCTTCTCTATTAGTAATTTGTTTTTTTTTTTTTTTTCTTTTTTTGATTCGTGGATCAAGTAAGGTATTACCGAGAACTGCGAGAACACCATTCCGATGCTGGCAAAGAATACACCGGCACGAACTCCCGGACTGGATCCGTAAAAGTCCTGGATTCGTGCCAGCAAGTAGATTGGATTCCATTCAATCTCGCCGCCCATGATGTCCCGGGAGGCACTTGTCACAATTATTCCTATGGTGGCAGTTGTAGCTATAGTTAAAGGCGAGGCAATAAGTTGGGATAAGGTAGGGGCAAATCTTCGTTTGGCATATCGAGTCCAATCCGACTGTCCGAGAGTACCGGACCCCCAGGAACCGAGAATAGCTGTGATGCCGAACATGAAGGCCCATCCGACATTTGGTGCTGAGGCGGGCTCGTGAAACATGGACCCGGGCCCATGTGCTTGCGACACACTCCTTTTTCTTATTAGAATTTCCCTAGGGCTCTTCTTTTGGAGTTGGAATCAAACTCACCATATCAGCAGTCCAAAGCATGATCCGCAGAAAAAGGTGAAGCAGATTACAAAAGGTAGTTGCAATTTTTCAGGTCGGATCAGCAGCCCAGGTATAAAAGCGCACATCCAAATCAAAAGACCAATAAAGTCCTTGGTCTCAAGATGGGATCCAGCAGCAAAGTAGTTATGCATATGAGCAAACCCTTCGATCATTAGCAAGACCTTCACCAGAAATTACAAGCACAGGAGAAAATAACTTACCGGGTATAATAGCTCCGATCATCACTCGAGTTGCTTGACCACCCCAAAAGGCCTGCATGCCAAACCACATGCATGATACAAATACCCGGAGAATAACGGGGACTGAAGAAATAATTAGCTGGAAATTGCACGCACAAGTGCCATCGTATACGGACAATAAGATCCTCTCATTCCCCATGAAAATCGACTCGACACTGTGAAGCCGATATAATGATTCTCGCCCATCCATCCACAGGCAACAGCAAGAAGACCGGCAAGAATTCCACCCACGACCTGTATAACAGGTCAAACTATTAGTTTTTATCCCCACTCGATACTTGAAGCACTTACTACTACGGCGATTGCCTGTTGTGGACTCAGCCCGAAGGCGAGAAGAGTGCTACCTGTTGACCATGCAGATATGCAGGATCCTGAAACGGTCCAATACCCTAGACTGGCTAATTAGAGAGATTATACGATTGGGTTATTCGCAGGCATGCGATTCTCACCAAAGTAAGACCACACCCCATAGGTTCTGCGCTCTGGTGGGATGGGAATCAAATCACGATTACACCAGGTCGTGTTTTCGTACTGAGCATCTTCATCCTTGGGACTAGTGCGTGTCAAAACAAGCTTCTAGTGATTATTGCACAAACAGTCAATCGATTTACTCACCATTGAAGCTTTTGTTTGAGCATCGGCCATGACCAATCCATTTTTTCTTCATGAAAGGTTCGGCAAAAGAATTATGGGGCAGGAGGACTTCATGTTGCACCGTCGCCATGAGCAGCACCTTACATATGAGTCGCTTATCACAGCAGGGATGTCCAAGCTTGAGGTGATTGGTTCCATTCTCGTACCCCCTCACCCCTCGGGTCTTCTTTTGAGTTGACCGATCTCACTTGGCCGATCAGCCCCACTGGCTCAACCCACTTCAGCATCGTTAATCAACAGTTTCTCCACAGGGAACGGATTTGGGCCCATGTGGGGTAGATTGTCGCGTGGTTGAGAGAGTTAACAGCTCTCAGATGATTGTCTTTGCCGAGCATGGTTGTAACGTAGCCCATGTCTCCGCATCGCGAGATCGGCGAACGCCAAAGACAACAAACATGGTAGCCGACCGATTGTGTTTTTGGGACGCCAATCCGAGCCCTTCAACGAACACTAAAATATGCTCTTATCTGCACCCGAAAGGTCGATGTGTTCATCAGCATCCGGACAATTGATTCATAGTAGCGATGGCTAGTTCAAAGTTTACTAAACACGCATTTCAACTGAATAATGGCACAGCCATCCCTGCCATTGGTCTTGGAACATGGCAGTCGAAGGAAAACGCCACCCGTGAGGCAGTCAAATATGCCCTCCAAAATGGGTATCGCCACATAGATACAGCGTTGAACTATGGAAATGAGAAAGAAGTTGGTGATGGTATTCGTGCCTCGGGTGTGCCCAGGGACCAAATCTGGGTGACCACCAAGTTGGACAACCATTGGCATCACCGAGCACGAGAAGGGCTCGAGTGTTCACTTCATGATCTCGGTCTTGAATACATTGATCTGTTTCTGATACACTTCCCGTGCTCTACAGACCCTGAAGATAGGTCGAAACACCTTCCCGACTGGGACTTTGTCAGGACTTGGGTTGAAATGCAAAGACTTTTAGACACCGGAAAGGTGAGATCTATCGGAGTTTCAAACTTTTCAGTGTCTCATCTGGAGGGACTATTGAATGATCCATCTTGCAAGATTACTCCAGCCGTCAACCAAATCGAGGTGGGTACTTTTCCACAACTCATCCATGGATAGCGATGCATCTCTAACTTTATCATCTAGCTACATCCTCACAATCCATCGTGTGTACAAAATTACGCTTCTCAGAGACATGAGATTTACTGATTAAATTAGTCCGAAGCTTTTGGATTATTGCCGGTCAAAGCAAATTCACTGCACATCATACTCCTGCCTCGGCGGCCATACGGACTCAGCAATCAACGCCCACACAGAGCTGATTCAGGACCCTGTCATAGCGGATATAGCAAAAAGAAATTCCAGAACGCCGGCCCAAATACTGTGAGCATCATTAAGGCGCCCTGCGAAAATGATCGAATGATGAGACTAACAGCACCAGGCTTATGTGGGGATTGCAAAGGGGGACCAGCATGATTCCAAAGAGCGTGACCCCCGGAAGAATCGATTCTAATTTTCAAATGGATGGCTGGGCTCTCTCCGGAGATGAAATTGCAGCGATAAATCGAATTCAAACTCGAGCGAAAGTGGTTGGTGACGCATGGATGCCGATCCGTGTCTTCTTGGGTGACGGTATGTGAGTCTTGTCTTGGAAGCAGATAGAACTTTGGAATGTAAGCAAGTTTGAAAATACAGTATTTGACTCTCTGCTTTATTTTTATCCTTATTTTGACTCACGACAGAAAGGGGAACTGAGAAAAATGGAAATTTCAAGCTCGGTGCTATGCGCCGGTCTTCGACATCTACGGATTTAAGGCGCGGCTTTATTCGGGAGGATTTACACCCGAACTTTCAAGTCGACGATATCGCATCTCTGGCCTTTCAGGTTCTTGTCAGTTGATGTATATAAATACAGCTTCAATTATTTCGTCAATGATAATTTCAGTCTTAAACATTCTCACCTCTTCATGTACCCACGCAAAATGCCTGCTTTCGACAAAGTCATCGTGTTTGGTGCCACTGGTGCTGTAGGTTCCACCGCTGCGCTGAGGGCCTACAAAGATGGAGCTACTGTTTCTCTCGCGTTGCGTGATATCTCTAAAGAAATTCCTATTCTTGGCGAGATCAACGCGACAAGAGTACAAGCAGACCTCACTCAGTCCGAATCTGTCAAGGCTGCAGTTCGTCAAACAGGCTCAAAGGCCGCCTTCATTTATGCGGTTCCTGGTGCCCCCGATCATATGAGGCCAGCTATTCAGGCTCTCAAAGAGTCCGGTATCGAGTTCGTCGTGTTTTTGAGCAGCCTCACCATTATGACCGATATTCGTGAAGTTCCTTCAGAGGATTTCATCCCATTTTACCACGCCCAGATCGAAATTGTCCTTGAAGAGGTCTATGGCAATGAGTCATTTGTCGCTGTCCGACCCGCGTATTTTGCTAGCAATATTCTATTATATAAAGTTGGGATCGAACGTGGCGAGGTGAAGTTTCCCAACCCGAGTGTCATGTTTGATTTTATTTCTACCGATGACATCGGCGCTGTGGCCGGTGCGCTTCTGACCAGTGGTCAGAGAGTTCGGACTGTTGGGCTACTTGGGCCGGAGAAATTATCCATGGAGGATGCTGTTGGAGTTGTGGGTAATGTTCTAGGGAAACAAATTGCTGTCACGAAGGTCCCCGAGGAAGAGGCTGAGGCAGTTTTGCTCGAAGTTGGAATCCCTCCACCTGTGGTCAATTGGCTCGTCCGCTCTGACATTGATCGGCCATCTTATTTCTGGGAGAACCCCGAAGCACCTGCGGCTCTCATCAACATCCAAAAGTACTCGAAACATTCACCACAGAGATTCCAAGAATGGGTGGAAATCAATAAAGACAAATTTTGAAGGTTGGAACCATGTGCCATGGCCTTCATGATTGCAATATCTCAGTTTGTCTGTATTCATGCAAAGCTTTTACACCAAGGCTCCATGATCACTACTAGTATCTTATGGCAACAATCAAACTAGACTCTTCAACTAGTAATATTCTAGACGACGACTTCCAACCTCACCAATACTAGAATTAAGAAATGACTCCAGAACTGCCGGTTCATAGTTCATAGTTCCCAATTAGGACTAGTCTGGATTCTAGTGCTGATATAGTGATTAGTAAGCAATGCTTCTCCGCAAACAAGTGGGGAATTGCCGGCAAAAAGGACGCGGTTGTTCATACCGCCTACCGCTCCAGTTGATTGGAGGCTGGTTGCACGGATTGTACTTGATCCCGAAGACCCTACCTTTGAACAACTATACTCCCTCTATCGATTACTTATATATTACTTGTTGTTGAATTTCCTCGCCTCAACCCTATCAGCACACATCCAAGCGTTTTCCAATTTTGTTCTCTCGTCTGTGCACGGATCGCCGTTTCTCGCCCCCAATCGAAGCTACCCCTCGGAGCGCATTCCCGTTGGTCTTCTGCGCTACGTTTACTCATTCTCGACGTTTCTTCGTTTAGAATCCGGCTCATTACCCGAGCCAATACTTTCAAACACCAATGGCAGACCCTGGAATGGACGAATTCGCGCAAACTCGCGGCGCTGACGACCTGTTCGATGATGAGATTATTCCGGTTTCCGCGGAGGAACAACAGGTTCAAACTGAGGTAGTGGCAACGGAGGTAGAGCCAGCGCCCCAGGAGGAGACTCCTCCAGTGGAAAAGCCATCTTCTCCGCGCGGAGAGCCTCAACAGCGTGGCCGTGGAGGCGAGAGGGGTCGGGGTCGTGGTCGCGGCCGGGGTAAAGGAGGCCGGGGAGGTCGCGAATCTCAACCTGTCGAACAGAAACGTAACGAGAGCGTGCCTCGAAAGAATGGTACCGTTAAGAGTGGTCTTGAAGGAAGCCGCTGGGCCACAACAGAGGAGTCGCTGGAGAAGCCCCGAGAGGTCGAGAAAGATCAACCTACGCAAGACGAGGAGCCTAAGGTCGAGACCAAAGGCGATGCTAAAGGCGAGACCACGAATGCCGACGGTACTGAAGCAGCGCGTGTACCAGCTGTCCGAGGAGACCGAAGTGCCACTGGGGGTGTGAGGAAAGTGAGCTAATCTGAGAAAGATAAATCTTGACCTTGGAACACATTGGCTAACTGCTTTTTTTTGGTTCTAGCCGAAACTTACTGAAGAGGAGCTTTCAAAGCGTATTGCTGCAGCCAAAGAGAATGCTGTGAAGAAGGCTGCCGCCCATGCCCGAGCACAGGCCGACCAGGCATCTTTTGTGGAACGTGAGCAAATTGCTGCTAAGAAACGTCGCGAGGAGCTTGCAAACCGTCGTGTAATGGATAATGAGCGTGAACAGAACCGGCAGCGCAAGCTCAAAGCCCAAACGGGCCGCGAATGGGATTCACAGAAACGCGAAGAGGACTATAACCCCCGTGGAGGTGGTAGCCAGTACCGACGCGGTATGCATGGTGGCGTCTCTGGACACACGCGGCGAGACTTTGATGCAGCGTCCGCAGAGGAAGACACCAGTGATCTTCTTAGCCCCGGCCGTGCAAGAGGAGGCCGTGGTGGCCGTGGCGGACGTGGCCGGGGGCCTTCACGCGGACCAAAGGGGGAGCGCGCCTCCTCGAAGGGACCGTCAGAAAACTCCAACTCAGCTGCTATCAATAACGCGGATTTCCCTGCTCTCCCGCCAGGGAAGAAGCCTGAGGATGATAGCAAGCCTACAGTGGCACCCGCTTCGTTGGAGAAGCCTTCTATGGAAAAGCTGGAGGCAACAATGTCTCCTGTGACTGGCACTTGGGCTGACCAGTTCGACGATGAGTAGATTGCTTCCTTGGTCTGCTTTTGGTCTTCAATTTTTGTTGATCTTATATTTTTTTTTGTCCTCGCCTATATTGCCCGTTCCCCCTATATCTTGAACCTTTACGACTTCCCTTTTGTTTTGCATTGGTTATGACACGGAAAAATGCTTTGTTACCCCTTGCAGTTTGATATCCCCCTGTGTATTTGTGACTTTTAGACAACCTTGAAAAGAACAAGACGAGTTAATCTACGCTGTTGAAATTAGCACGTTGAGAATTCAACTTTAATTAAACAGGCGCCTTGAAACCATCTCCATGCCGTGCTACCAACTAATTCGTTGGGGGTTTGAGTCGTGCCCTCGACATTGTTGTTTTCGAACAAGATCACCTCGAATCTCTACCAACCTCCAACTAAGGTCTGAAGTGTCTCAAATCGATATCAGCGACATCTTTTTATTAGCCTCGTCTCAAGACCTCTCCAGGATCAAAGGAAACGACAATGAAAATTCCGGTCGACCGAGGGGTCTGTCCGGTAATTGAAAATGCTCGTCACAGCTCACAGCCACCAATCTGGGGTGCAGAACCTTTCACCTGTCAGATCAAGAAATCGGTATTAGGATCAATCTCCACTCTCTTTTAGCCTCGCCGTCCTGCAGGAGATGACGCCAGCCAACATTGCCTTGTTGCCGCTTGCATGGTAACACGTAAGCTACCCTGTGGTAGCGATCTGCAGGGAGCTCTAGTCTATTCAACTTTGCCATGCGGCTGGATTCTCTATCCACAGGGCTGTCGGAGAAATATCGCTAAAATTATCGCATTGCGCGGCCAGTTCCACGGCGGCGGGGCGTTGAGGACTTTACTATGGGTACAGAGCAGCAGCGAGCAAGATTGATAAACCCTATAGCTCGGTTTTATGAGTTATCATCTCGGATTTACCAGGGGTTCCCCGAGGGTCGGTGATCATCCGCTTCCCTAGTTATCAGCGCGAACCAGCAACTTGCATCCCCCAAAACCACATATAAGTTGAATGAAGTCGCCAGGGGCTGATGATCCACTTACTGCAGGCTGCACGATAGAAAGACTGACGCGGTCCTCCCAGTTTTGACATCTTTGGGATATCTAGTCTTTGCAGATCCTCGACTTAACCGGATGAGATTTTAACCGTTCCATCCATTCATAGCTGTTTGGACCAATTCGGACATAAACTCCAGTTTTATCAAGGGACCCCGAGTATCCACTATTGCTCGTTGCGAGTGATCCATTGGTTGATTTGTATGAGTGGGTCCGACATCAACCTATTGAGACATCAAGCACCTTATTTTCACGAGGAACACTGGCGCGGCGTTCCCGGTTGAGAAACAGTTTGATTCAGTTGGTGCTGTTCCATGTTTGCCAAACGATGTCTATTCCAAACGTCTGGTCTAGTGTTCCAGCCATTTCACGCAACAAGATGACGACGCAGGGACGGGTTAGGGAAGCCTCACGATGCCCTGGGCCCCATTATCAATACTAGTTTTCAAGAATACGTCTCAGTTCCACCCGGAAGATCAACATACGATCGAGAATTTGCGGACCTGGAACTGGAAAGAAAACCGCCATCTCGTTAAATTGTATTCTAACCTCATATAAGTAGAGCCTGCCAGCCAACTCCTGGCCTGTCAACGAGGGTTTTTACATTCGTTGCTGTCCAAATCTTCACGAGTCTCTCCTTTCCTTCAATTCGATACATTCATTTCTCGGCTCGACTCACCATGCGTCTTCAGTCAGGCGTATCTGCCGCGGCTTTCGCGGCTGCCGCCAGTGCTCGCTCTCTCTCCGATGTCTGCACTTTGTCCAACGTCAAGGCTGCCTTGCCCGCGAACGGAACCCTGCTCGGAATCAATCTAGAATCGTCGGCTTCCACTGCCAGTGTGGTGTACAATGCCACCGTTGGCGGTGGTATGGGTGCCACTACTACCGGTACTAGCGAGACCTACAATTACTGCAATGTCACTCTGACTTACACTCATCCCGGCAAGGGTGACACCGTTGTCGTCAAGTACGCTCTCCCTGAGCCTTCTGACTTCAAGAAGCGCTTCTACGTTGCTGGAGGCGGCGGTTACTCTCTGTCTTCTGATGCCACTGGAGGTCTCGAGTATGGTGCTGCTGGAGGTGCCACTTCTGCCGGTTATGACGCCCTGAACGACGTCTCCTACGACGATGTTGTCCTTTATGGTAACGGCTCCATCAACTGGGACGCGACCTACATGTTTGGCTACCAGGCTCTTGGTGAAATGACCCAGCTTGGAAAGTACTTCACCAAGGGCTTCTATGGCCTGAACTCCAAGTCCAAGGTCTACACCTACTACGAGGGATGCTCTGATGGTGGTCGTGAGGGAATGAGCCAGGTTCAGCGCTGGGGTGACGAGTACGATGGTGTTATTACAGGTGCCCCTGCCTTCCGTTATGGTCAACAGCAGGTCCACCACGTCTTCTCCTCCGAAGTTGAGAAGACTCTTGATTATTACCCCCCGCCATGCGAGCTTGCTAAGATCGTGAACGCCACCATTGCTGCTTGCGATCCCCTTGACGGCCGTACCGATGGTGTCATCTCCCGTACCGACCTTTGCAAGCTTAACTTCAACCTTTCCTCCATCATCGGCGAGAAATACTACTGCGCCGCCGAGACCAGCACCTCTCTGGGCTTCGGTTTCAGCAAGGTCAAGCGTCAGGCTGCCGGTAGCTCGACCAGCTACCAGCCTGAGCAGAGCGGTACTGTCTCTGCCGAGGGTGTCGCAGTTGCCCAAGCCATCTACGACGGCCTGCACAACAGCAAGGGAGAGCGTGCCTATCTCTCGTGGCAGATCGGTTCTGAGCTTAGTGATGCCGAGACTGAGTGGAACAACAGCACCAAGAAGTGGGAGCTCGACATTCCCTCCACCGGCGGTGAATTCGTCACCAAGTTTGTCCAGCTTCTGGACCTCGATAATCTCTCTGACCTTGACGGCGTTACCTATGACACCCTGGTTGAGTGGATGAACACTGCCATGTTCCGCTACTTCGACAGCCTGCAGACCACTGTTCCCGACCTGACCAAGTTCCAGGAGGCTGGCGGCAAGCTCCTGCACTATCACGGAGAGTCTGATCCTTCTATCCCCGCTGCTTCTTCCGTGCACTACTGGCAGGCTGTCCGTGACATCATGTACCCCGGTGTCTCAGCTAAGGAGAGTCTTTCCAAGCTCCAGGACTGGTACCAGTTCTACCTGATCCCTGGTGCTGCTCACTGCGGAACCAACTCCCTGCAGCCCGGCCCCTACCCCGAGGACAACATGGAGATCATGATCAACTGGGTTGAGAACGGTGTCAAGCCTTCCCGTCTGAATGCCACTGTTTCCTCCGGAGACTACGAGGGCGAGACTCAGATGCTTTGCCAGTGGCCTAGCCGCCCCCTGTGGCGCAGCAACTCCACCTTCGACTGTGTCAGTGACAAGAAGTCGATTGAGAGCTGGACTTATGAGTTCCCCGCCTTCAAGGTCCCTGTGTACTAAATGCACTACAAATTGTACCTACTACCATGAAAGCCTCGACAAGATCATGCCTGTCGGTTATCGTCTCTTCTTAACTGAGTTGGGTCGACCATTTTGTCTTATACTACTATAACTTCTACATGTACTGAAAGTGAGAAAATTTTATACTTTCTAACATTTTTTTACTTCAGTCTTTTTTATTGATTTATTCTATTTTTGTTTGTATCTTCCATATACAAGCATTCTTTTGATTCTATTGAATTTCGGTACCATCACCTCTAAATCTCATGGAAGGAACATTGTAAAGAGTGAGTGTCTAGCCCGTGATTTCTAAACGAGCTTGACATGGAACAATTTGAAGAAAGTTAACCCAGGGTCAGGGTAAAAGCAGCAGATGTGGAGCAACTGAAGGTATCCACATCATCAGACTGCTGATATGAATCAGCACAATCAGTGTCTCCAGCAGAGCACGTCGCAGACGAGCAGCTAGAGTCATCAGTTGTAACAGCGAAGCCGGAAGAAATGAACGAGGAGTCGGAAGCGAGGTTGATGGAAGAGAGATCCCACCAGAGAGTATCATCGCCCTTGGTGTACTCGAACTGGAGCACACTATCCTCGCTCTCGGAAGTGGCCATCTTGATCGAGATGCCGCCGCCGTCAGAGTTGGTTCTCCATGACTCGGTATAGGTCCCGCCGCCCGAAGTCACGGTTTGCATGTCGCTACTGGTGTCGGAAGTGGACCACAGATAAATGGTCTGATCCATATTGTTCACGATGTTGATGCCGCTGCCAGTGCTAGTAGCAGAGGAGGCAGAGGCTGTAGCGGACGAAGTCGCGCTGGGAGTAGCGTTGGGGGTCACACTCAGGGTGACGGTGGTGGTTGGGCTGCTTCGATAACCCTGGGGGAGAGCCATAGCAGTCGCAGCGAGGGCGATCAGGCTGAAGGTCTTAAGGAAAGCCATTGCTGATGTGTTGAGTTTGGTTTTTGAAGGATTGAAAAGCGAAAGTGCTTAATGTGGGTGTTTGAAAGTTGGAATGATTGGGTGCGTGTCTGGTCAACAGACAAGCAGAACTGAATTTGGTTGAAAGGACTGGATAAATGGAGGCACGGCCTCGAAGAAAGGAAGGTGTATGGAAAAGAAAGTGTTCTCTAAAAGACTGAATTTGTTCGAGGGTCAGGGAGTCGCCCAGGGGAGGGCCATGATCGCCTTTATACTCGCTGTGGAGATCACTTCAGGTGTGAGCCATCGAATCTGAAACACACAAAACCAATTCAAAAATAGTCTATGTGATAGCTAGATGGGCCCATTTATCGCGAAGTATGTTTCTAGAACCATTCTGCGAGTCATGTACCGTCGTGGTTGGCTGAGTGCTTTAGGGTTTAAGCATGTCGTAGTCTCTTTTGGGTCCATCTGCAGCTCTAGGCTCAGGAACACCTCACTATGGATATGATCTGTCTCTATAGGGTCAACTAGACTGTCGAATAGTATCAAATAGCACCAATAGAACAGCTGTGTCTCGATGCTCGAAATGTGGGTCTCGCGTGGTTGTGGTCCAGCCCGCGGCGTCATCGCCTTACGTGTGGAGAGCAGAAGCCAATTAAGCTTCCTACTTGCTGGATTGACAGTTCAAAGGCTGAAAGCCAGCCACATTACGCGTGGCCTTGCGTAAGACGAGGGTATCTGCCCTACCCTAGGGCACGCTGCCTGCGAAAATAGGGCGGACGATCGAGTCCCTCAGGGGTATTGGAAGACATCATAATGCAAAGATTAAACGGGAATCCTGCATTAGTATGAACTCATGTTCGAATATAGGAGATATTCATTAAGATCATCCAGGGACAAGAACTACTAGTGGTCGGGCTAGGGGTAGTCAAATTGAGCCTAGAAATTTCAATGTCTCCACCAGAACTACCCTGAGATGCCTAGTTTAGGGTACGTACGACGACATTTGAGCCAGAAATTCAAGGCATCAATTTAAAAGCCGGTCCACCCAGTTGTTCTATTCGTTTTGAAACCAATGGATACAATCTATAGATAATCGAGCAGTACTTAGCTGAGAGTAATTCCATCATCTGATTATAGTATGTCAAATTATTCAAATCTTTAGATGATTGCCTTAGCATCCAATACGGGCAAATTGCATCATGTAACTATCAAACGACGCATCAGTTTCTACACCTGTACAAACGTATCACTTAATTCTCCCAGGTTATTATCGATCTTTCAGTATATATTCATTCTATATAAATCTAACTTGCTTTGTAATATCTTTCTTCGAGTTAGATTCTTTCTTTCAGGGCTCCGTCCGGCCGCCGCGTACGGAGTCTACAATAGAGATTCCGACGGGATGTCTCCGAACAGTCCGTTCACTACCCATTCAAGGCAGCTGACCAAATTTAGACTATTCATCATTTCCCAGCGTCTAAAGTAGTGCTTTTGAAGAGATACGAGTCTGTGTATGATATTGAACAATTGGGTCTCCCAGTAGTTATTATGGTATTGACATAAAGCGGATTTCACTGTCCGAATTCCGCAGGGCGTGTGCTACCTTAACAATCTGAAGATTATCATGGGCATCTTCACGCAATGCATAAATAGAGTCATATCCGGGTTTTCTTATGAGACAATCGCAATTATCACCGTGAATCAAGATTCGATCTTTTAATTAGAATGACGAAATCAGTTCTGGTCACCGGCTGCAGCGACGGAGGCCTCGGAGCAGAAATGGCAAAGGTCTATTACGCCAAAGGCTTCCATGTCTTCGCGACACTGCGCAATATGACCAAAGTCGGGTCACTGGCCAAAATAGATGGCATCGAGATTGTCGAGCTCGAACTCACATCAATGGAGTCTATTCGTCAATGTGCCAGCATCATTGCAAAACAGACCGGTGGAAAGCTCGACATTTTGGTCAACAACGCCGGTGTCAGCAAAGTCCTCCCACTTCTCGATACATCTATCGAAGACGCGAAGAAGGTTTATGACGCCAATGTTTGGAGTCTTCTTGCTATGGCACAAGCCTTTTCACCGATGCTTATCAAAGCAAAAGGCACTATGTGCAACATCAGTTCGGTATCTAGGGAAATGGTTTTTGCTTGGCAAGGTAAGGGAGCTTTCATTTTTTAGGATATTAGATTCTAATTATCCTTTGTTAAGGTATCTACAGCAGTTCCAGAAGCGCTCAGACACGAATTTCAGAAACACTACGCCTCGAGATGGCTCCTCTGGGAGTTCGGGTTGTCACGGTCGTTCTCGGTGGTGTTCAAACGAGTGGAAACAATCCGGCCAATATTGCAGATCTCGATCTCCCTTCGGACTCACATTATCTAAAGATCAGCGCTGTCATCAATCGCCATAATAAAACTGAAATCCACCCCAATAAGCAGAACATCAACACTGCGGCGAAAAATGTGGTTGAGGATGTGCTCAGTGGACGAGGGATGTTTATCCGACGTGGCCAAGCTTCGACTCTCAGTTGGTTCTGCAACACCTTCCTTCCTTATGGACTTTTTACGTGGATGATCAATAAGGACTCGGCACTGGAAAAGATTGACTTTCAGGAGACCCAATGATGCTTCCAGTCGCCAGGGGTAATCATGACTCTGTCGTACTGGCATAAGCACAAACCGAACTACGCTGTATTGGCTTATGACTACTAGTTGTTGGAACAATTTATTTTGAGTAGCTACGTACTAGGTAGCAATTATGCAAAATCTTACATCTACTACTATGCCGGTACTACATACAGGTGGTTGATGGTATTTACCTAGTACCTAGTAGTAGGTACTAGTTTAATAGTAAAGCCTCAAATAGCCCCATAGGATTGCGGCAAATGGTAAAATTCCCTAAATTACATAGATTTCAAGTTCGCTCCAAAAATAAATCGCCAAACAGATGCCATCAGTCGTCTAAATTCTCACAGGGCATGAGCCGCTTGAAGAAGTTGGGGGAGATCATGTTTCATGTCTTGTAGCTCCGAATTTCCGCCAATGTGCTTCTGACCAATGAAGATATTGGGGACGGTTGTCTGGTATGTGAGCTCTTGCAGAGCAGTTTGAAGAGCACGGCCATCATCTAAATCAAATAGTTAGCAATGAAAATGTACAATTGCTAGCTTTCCCAGCGCGGGATGCGACGCAGAGGGACCTACCAATCTCATTCAACTCGAGTAGTACGTATTTAGCACCGAGCTTGTTGAGTGACCGTTTCGTAGAGGCGCAGTAAGGGCAATAGCTTTTGGAGAAAACGACAACACCATTTTCACTGATCAAGGCCTGTGCCTTGGCTTTGGCGACGGAGATGTCCTCGGGAGAAGGTCCCGAGAAGATGCCAGAAAGACGTTTGAAGACGGACATGATGGATTTAATTGTTCAATTTGAACTTGTTGTTGATGACAGAGAGATGATATCGATGGAAAATCAATTGCTCAGGGCGAAGCTCCAACCTTATATACAGATATCTTCTCGGTCGATCAGCTTGGCCCCCGTCATCCACAATCGACGGGCGGCGTATTTGACCGAAAATGGAATAGATCTCACCGATTCTGCACGGACCAACAAGGTGAGCACTGAAACGCCTTCAGGCTGACTGCTAAGCCACAGGATCTTCATCAAACCCGTGTCGGAAAGCTATTCATGTTATGTTCACAGCCTTAGGTGATCTATGATAGTTCCCGTGGCCACGCTTGGCCCTACCTTTCAGGCCGAGAAAACCGAAGATTATCATCTAGACCCCAGAAATTGTGACTTGCTCAAGTGTACAAACGCACCTGGGCATACACCAGATGGCTGCATTCTAAATATTCCAATTTGGACTAATTCTCCGACCGAAAGTTCCACGTGGTTGTGTAACAAGACACCTTCAGGCTAAATTGAAGAATCAAGAAGAAAAAATAAGAACTTAAAACTAGGTAAAATCGAACAATGACCAGGTGAAAAGGAATGAAATCTAAATTAAACGCAAAAAGAACGTCTATGGGGTAGTACACTTGCAAATTAGGTAGACAAAAGCAAGCCAGCGGAGGTGAGTAGCCAATCATGCACTGACAGTAACGCCGGAGCAGTCCCGCCAGGGTCCAGAGCTTGCTCCTCGGCAGAGTCAGTTGGGCGTTGGAGATATGGCAACAAGGTGTAAACTGATTCAGAGCTTAGAGACTTTCAAATTGGGTATAAGTCTTTAGGCATCTTATTGAAGGCTTTGAAGCTGACCGTTGAGCGCTAACGTTCCCGGTCCCGGCACTAATGTAAAGCACAAATGCCAGATCAACCTCCGCGGTCGTTTGATAATTCTCCGACAGCCCAACACAGGCGATTTTCGCCAGAAAGAGGCTGGTGAACAAACCATGTGGCCATGTCCTTGTCGATCAGGCAGCTAAAAAAGCAGCCAAATCGTTCTTCAATACGTCTTTCTACAGATATTACCAATCGGTAGAGCTCGGCTACAAACTGCCGATTCAGCCGGAAACGAGCACCTCATTTTTGTGACTAATGAAAACCCCGTGGGGTCGGTTAGGGAGACATGGATCCTATAACTAGTTAGCATGGGGTCCGTGGAGCTGGGGAGTAATGAGATTTGAGATTTCTAACCTGCAGGGAGATGACTGAGAAGACAACTCGTTCCAGTACTGACCAAGATCATGGCACTCAATTGCCCGTAACAGTCGGCAATGGAGATCCACAGCAGGATTCTCAGGATGATGCTTTCTCCAAGCCTAGAGTCAATGGAGGTTTGGAGGCTTGGCTAACGGTTTTGGCACTATTCTGTGTCTTTGTCAATTCCTGGTGAGCCTCTCTTTTTTTCTTTTCTGCTCTTTTTTATCCCGTACGTTTATCAGAGAGACATTTTAGTGCTAACATGGTATCAAAGGGGAATATTGACTACTTTTGGAGCTTTCCAAGAATACTACCAAACAGAACTCCTTTCTGATCAATCACCATCGGCGATCTCATGGATAGGAAGTGTTCAAGCCACCTTGATCCCAATGATCGGGATTTTTTCCGGTCCGCTCGTTGATGCGGGTTACATTCGCTCATTAACCGCCATCGGAAGCTTCCTGACGGTTTTCGGGATGATGATGACGAGCCTTGCGAAGGAATACTACCAAGTTCGTTTCTCTATATCTACTATTCCTATCAGCTATTCCATTCATGCAATCTAACCTGCTATAGGTTATTCTCGCGCAAGGATTCTGCGTAGGAATAGGTGGCGGCATTGCCTATATTCCAGCCCTAACCATCGTGTCAACAAATTTCACGACAAAACGACCACTAGCAATTGGAATCGCCTCAATCGGATCCAGTGTCGGAGCCGTGATATTCCCTGTCATGTTCCGACAACTCCAACCTAAAGTTGGATTCCCGTGGGCAGTTCGCTCCATTGCGTTCATTACATTGCTAATGGCAATCGTCGCATGCTTCATTCTCTGCCGTCGACCAGGCCAAAAGTCTCGGGCCCGCAGTCTAATTGACTGGAAGGCTTTCAGCGAGCCATCATTCATGCTCTTTTCCATTTCCTTGACATGCGTTATGCTCGCCTATTATGTTCCCATCTTTTATGTCGCTTCATACGGTCGTGTGGTCGTGCATACTACGACTAGTCTGTCATTCTACATGGTAGCCATCGTCAACGGCTCTTCATGCTTTGGGCGTGTTGCTCCTTACCTTCTAGTCGCATATGTCAAGCCTATCGCCATCTTACTCATCGTTGTCGTCTTATCAGCCATTGCGATGTTTACTTGGATGGCCGTTAGCGACGTTGCCGGATTCATCGTCTGGGCTTGCTACTGGGGTATCCTGAGTGGTGTTATTGTCACAGGGCCAACCTCTATCGTTGCCCACCCGGTCTTTTGCTCGAGCCCGAATTGGATGGGAACACGATTGGGTATGATGTGGGGTATCTCGTCGTTTGGGGCTCTCGCCGGTACCCCGATTGCCGGCGCACTCGTGAATCTTGAGCAGGCCTCTTTTCTACGAGCCCAAGTTTTTGCAGGGTGTGTGATGGCTGGTGCTGCTTTACTTCAGACTTGGCCTGCGTTGCAGGTATATCGCCATGATCGAAATAACTTGAATGCTCGTTGAGGGACTCGCAAGAGAAGATGGTGGTAGTACTAGATACAAGTAGATACTTTGCATTCAGAAATTCTGGACTATGTCGATACAAACTTTGGAAGTCCAGATAGGTAAATAATCAAACAATACAACATAGATTGAGAATCATTTATTTTATTCAAGTTCAACTTCAGTTTCATTATCTACCAATCATTCAATAGTTCCGGCTGACTCAGTTGGTGTGAACCAACGAGATTCTCGAATTCGGCCCGACACTCATAATGACTTCATCCTTTTCTCATTGCAACCCATGAAGGCAATCGGCTCTGGAGTATAAAAAGCTGGGGTAAAGAGGCAACATTTAAATCATGATATCTATTCTTTTATCATTAATCGAGTGTGTGACTCGTCTCTTCAAGAAAACATCCGCTAAAGAACGACATCAACAATAGTCTACAGACTGAAGGTGAGATTGATGATCTCCATCCACTGGCATCAACCTTGAAACCCAGCTTGTGTGGCTGATGCCACTGATTTGTATGAATCTAAGCTAATTAGCGGGGTCTTTTCTCCAGCTCAATCTTCTCATTTCACAATATGCCCTCATCGCCTACCCATAGTCGTCCGCCCACGACCGTGGCAGGAGGCACGGGAGCTGTACCAACCCCAGCAAACAACGTCGGCGGTGGCGCCGGCTGGGGTGATCGAAGCTTTAGAAAAGGTGGCTCGGGGGATAATCTCAATGAGGGCCAAGGACATGTAGATGTTCGTCCATCCCCCGGCTAATGGTGATTGGCCTGCATAATGCTGATCCGAGTCCCTCCATAGCCCAGAAACCCCCATGAAACCATGGGCGATTTCCTTGGTCTTCGAGACCAGAAGAATCGTGCCGAGGCCAAATATTTCGCGCGTGCAGACCTCGCAGGTGAGCGTATCAAGCCGTTCACTGAGAGCGGCGAACCTACCTGTGCGGGTGAAGATCATTCTTTTATGGGGGCGAAGCCAGGTGGGGCGGATACTTGGCCTGGTTGGGGAACTGTGAAGAATCTCTTTGGTCGTGGATCATGAGGTATTCAACTTGGAGGATGTCCAAGATGGCTATTCAAGTTTCAAATCATTTTTTTGTACATTAAAGAAGATTATGATGTTTCTATTCATTGGTGATTTTCAATGATATGCTTTACAAAGTACATTAAACGGAAAAAAATGCGATGAAGGAGAAGTGTAGAGGATAAGGTCACTCAACCTTAGTCTCCTTCGAGCGGAACCGATCTCGGATAGCCACCAATTTGCCCAGAAGTCGGCCCTTCATGGTTTGAGCACCTAATGCAGCGGCCTCATCTGCCGAGACTACTCGCCGCACAAGGATATTGAACACCGTTCCAAATGCGAGAGCAATCACAGTGCTCGTGAGGATGATCACATTATAAGGCATACTGAAATCCGGCGTTGGGAGGGGGAGTAGGAGGCTAGTGGACCGGATATAGACGGGCGCACTCTTAGCCGTATTCAAGATTCGGATAACAGCGGGGGCAACATTAAAACCGCGATTGGCATCTGGTGGGTACTCGGTATACCGCAGGATAGCCTTCTCAAAATCGTAGGTTAATGTCACTGTTGATGCTGCTGGGACAGACAACACTATTTCTAGTTGCGTTCCGCGTTCACGATCAATGGCTGGTCGATAGTATGTCGAAGAAACAAGGTCGGACGCAGGGATATCAGTGGGGACTCCATCGCGGCCAGTGATGGTCGCCTGTAGGGTGTGGATATAGGGTCGCAGGAACCATGGCAGAGATTCAAAGAGGATGAAGTCTACCGCTGTGGTATTAGATGGGTTGCCAAATATGATGCGCATACCACCACGTTCCTGGCCGTGGCCAACGATAGTTCGCTCGGCATATAAAATGGGCTCCTCCAATGGGACTGGGGTATTATCAATCTGCTCAGGAATTGACATGTCAAAAGGTTGGGTAGGCGCCACCTCAAAGCAGCGCGTGAAACCATCATCTTTCTTCATCTCAGTTGACCCTTCGGTGATAAAGACCTGCTTTTCGTGAGGGACTCGGAGACAAACTGAGTGCTCGCGGGTGCCATCCGATCCAGTCAGGGGACAGACACCATTCAAGGTCCGTCCAAAAACCTCGGCTAGGCTCCAAGAATCACCCGCAACTTTCTCCAGGGGATAGCAATTATCATCTGAATTGTAGGGCTTGGAAGTGTCACAAGCCAAAAACTCATTTGCAACGGGTCTGGGAATGGGGTTTGATCGAGTTCGTTTAGACCGTTCGATATCTAGCACCATATCCACTGTCTGTTCAATTTGAACAACACAATCGCCTTCAGGAGTACAGATCGGTCGCATGTCCACTGACATGCTCTGCCATGCGGCATCAAACAGCTTATGGCCATCGAAAAGTGTAGAGATGCCTGCTTTGCCCTTGCATGGGAGAAGCTTCAAGAATGGGGTCAAGTTCTCCGTACATACTACTTCACCAGGCAGCGTACCGTGCAGTAAGTGAAGACCTTCGGCGTTTTGGTGATTGCCCGCTGGCTCGAAGGATACGACAGGGCGAGTGGTGCGGGTTGAGTCGACGAAGTTCAAAGAGGCACAGAACAAACCCGATAGAGATTGTGTTAAAGTGATCCATTTTGCGAAAGCCCTGTAACAATTTAAAAAGTCAATTTAAACCGATCTTGAATGTTTTCTTGAGTGTGGGCGTGTGGTTCAGACATACTCATCATCGTCCGGGGCATCAATCCAGGCCCAGAGCTCCACTCCCGTACCACCCTCTTTACTGCCACCCCACGGCCGGGGTCCCCAACTTTCAGCGTCCCATCGCCCCGTAGTGAATCGCAGGTGAAGCTCCTTTGTATGCGCATGTTGGAGAATCTGGCCCAGTGCTCGTGGGAAGTATTGGAAATGTTGGTTGTCGAAAGATTGCTGAGAAGTATTACTTCGGAAGTTGAACGAAGCTAGAAGTGATGATTGAGGGAGGGGTTGGAGGAAGAGTTGTTCATGATAGTCTGGTGACGCTGAAGTATTTGAGCTCCATAGTGTGACAGTAAGTGCCAACAGCACAGAAAAGAAGGAAAAGGCCGTCATCACTTCATGCCGGAGCTCGGTCGTAGCCGCCCCTAGTCCATGCGATAGTTGACGCGCTTGGGGGGGGGGGGGGGGGGGGAAGTTATTGATCGACGGTGAACTCGGGAACCCGAGGTTGGAATTGAATTAGTATCCCAGAAATAATCCTTGCTTATACCCAAGGACCCTGGGTATTCCACGATCGACAATTGAAGAAGTGTCGACAATCGAGAGTCGAGAGTTGAGTAGAGGCCATGACTGCTGCCGTTGCGGCGCTGTTGATAGTTTCCAGGCTGACCGCCTTCCCAATGAGAACTGTCCTTAGCGCATCAAAAAACGGTGTCTATCAACTCTCCCAAAGGCCTTGACCTCTCCAAGACCCCAACCTGTCTAGTGTTTCTTTTCGTTCTTTTTCTTCGTCTGACGCCTAGAATTCAATCATGGCCGCGGAGCAAAGAAAGCTGCTAGAGCAGCTCATGGGAGGTATGTTCTGAGATATAACGTCCATTCAATTTGGCAAGCTGCCAGCCTTCGATCTCCTCCAAGCTCGAGCTAACTTATACTTCACAATTCAGCCGACCAGCTCATTGGCACCGGTGCCCAAGGTCGCAATTCTCAGCTCTCCATTACAGACGCCAAAGTCTGCCGTTCTTACCTCGTTGGCACCTGCCCGCACGACCTCTTCACCAACACCAAGCAAGATCTCGGCCCTTGTCCTAAGGTTCATAACGAGGCCCTTAAGACAGAGTACGAGACAGCTTCGTCCACAGACAAGTCCAAATGGGGATTCGACTTCGACTACATGCGCGACATGCAAAAGTACATTGACGACTGTGACCGGAGGATCGATACGGCCCAGCGCCGATTGGAAAAGACTCCGGATGAGATCCGGCAAACCAACAATCTGGTATGTCAAGTTCATTCTTGTTATTCCGATGTTGATGGAGATCAATTGTTTGTTCTATTTGCTAATTCTCCACGCAGCTCAAACAAATCGCAGATTTGAACAACACCATTAACACTGGCCTCCTCGAAGTCTCCGTCCTCGGTGAGACAGGCTCCGTCGCGTTGGCCTTGAACGAGATGCACAAGATCCGCACCGCGAAACACCAGAAGGAAACCTATGAGCGTGATTTGAAGAATCTCCAGGATACTTCTGGCCCGTCCGGTCACCAGAAGCTCCAGGTCTGCGATGTCTGCGGCGCCTATCTCAGCCGACTCGATAACGATCGACGATTGGCGGACCATTTCTTCGGAAAGATGCACATGGGATATTCAGACATGCGCAAGGGCTTCAAGAAGCTCAGTGTCGAGCTTAAGGGTCGGGCACCTCCCGTGCGCCACCATGAAGAGGAGGATCCCTACAGCGCTGGTGGCCGGTCTGGTGGACGTGGTCCTCGCTATGGGGGAGGTGGTGGCGGCGGAGGTGGCTACAGACGACGGGGTGGGAGATGGTGAATGGCATAATCGCTGTTCTAGATTTCTGGTTCATCTCTTTTGCATAGCGCAGGCGTTTTGTATGTTCGGGTTGGGGAAGATGTCCAGGTACGACGGGGAGCTACTAGTCATGCGCTCAAAATATCCTTGTTTTCTTCTCAAAGTTTCAAATGTCAATACCATATCTAATAAGTCAATACTTTCTGATGAAAACCACGACGTACATGCTAGTAGGTACTAAGCTTCGGGGTACCTGCCAGGCTGAGGACAGTACTCTAGCACACTCTCGCAGCGTAACCAATCACCTATGTAGTCTACATTATAGTCGAATGATAACCTTGGAAATGTAATTGGTCATTGCAACTTGAAGATGAACGGTTGTCGGCGATCAATCCAAATAAAGTGTATTCAAAGCTCTAATCTACCTAGGTATGATTTGAAGATCCACTTGAAAACCAACGAGTACTAGACTCCATATTGCCAGCGCGAGCTTGGAGTTTCATCACATTGCAAAATGGGGATCTCCATGGGGATCTCACTAGTTCACAGGAGTCTCAGAGTCATGGAAAGAGCGCAGCTTGAGAAGCTTCTTCGCATTGTCACGACCGATTCGGCGATAGTTATCAACGCCACCAACAGCTTCTTGAATAGCTTTGGCGTCATTGTCCCACCAGCCACAGCCATTCTCAATGGTCTCGTAAGGGTAGTCGACACTGAAAAGAACACGATCGGCCCCAATCTCATTGACAACGTACTTGAGAGTAGCAGTAGAGAAGTGACCGCTGGTAGTAATCCAGATGTTCTTCTTGAAGTAGTCATAGATGGTCTTCTTAGCCATGACACGGCCTTCTTCGTTAGCGATAGGACGCTTAACATCTTCGAACCAGTGATTGATACGCCAGAAGTCAAAGGGAATGTGTTCGCCCTGGTGACCAATAATAACCTTGGCAGTAGGGAAGCGGTCGAATACTCCGTTGGAGATCAAGCCAAGGGTATGCAAGCTAACAGCGTTGGCGAAAGACAGAGGAGGTCCAATCAAGTTCTGGCGCTGAGCATACAGCTTCTCTAGAACGACATCACAAGGAGCAGCGGGGTGGATGTACAAGGGGACATCAAGCTCGGTAAGGACCTTCCAGAATTCGTCGTAGGCAGGCTGGTCATAGTACAGGTAGGTCTCCCCGTTAGGGCCAGCGTGCTGGAAGTCGCAAAGAAGAGCACCAAGGAATCCAAGCTCCTCAACACAGCGACGCAGTTCCTGACCGGCCTGCTTGGGGTCGTGCATAGAGAGACAGGCAAAGGCACCCATACGGTCACGGTTGTTCTTGATCTGATCGGCAGCCCAGTTGTTGGTCTCAAATGCAGTCTTCTCAGCCAAGGCTTTCTCGGAAATACCCTGGATACCGGGCACAGTCAGGGAGATGACAGTGTAGCCAATGCCGTGGGCGTTGGACAGGCGGACACGCTCATCGTTGATATCATGAATCTGGCGCATATAGCGTTCACGGTCCTCGGGGGCAATGTACAAAGCAGCTTCGGCCTTGGACTTTTCCTCCTTCCCGGTGCGCTCATAAGCTTCTTCGAGAACGATCTTTCCCAGCATGTTGGCAGTTGAAATAGAATATAGACCTTGAGTGAATTGGATAGAGTGTTCGAGTGATTATCTTGATATCATGATGGATGCACGGGGTTTTTATACTTGGGTGTCGCCTATGTTCATCAGCATGTTCTGTGCAGTCAATAAGAGACTCAGCACCGGTTTCAAAGCTTCCGATTCATCCGTAGTTCATGTACGGTGTAAATGAACCAACGAATGGCTGGACCGTGACAGAGTCAGGTTCCAGTCAGTGTCAAGTGCGAATGTGCTCCATCCTGGCAGGAGTATGGGTATCTCCAAAACTTGAGAACATGGCGAGGCAGGTGTCATAGACGGTTTTCGACCAATCATGAAGCTCTCGGTGCGAGGAGAGCATAAAATTGTCCTAGTAGATAGAGTGGATACCAAGGCCGTCTGATAATTTCATGATCAGCTGCAGAATGTGGAAACAGTCTTGGAACCTGTACAATGTGCAAGATTGATGTGCAAACCGGATCCAATTAAGCTTTCATCTGGGTCGATGTATGGAGTGCCGTAGTCAAGTCATCGTGATTGGTGCGCCAGAGACACATCCGAAATATCGGAAGCGGACGTGGTATAGATCCGTATGGTTTGCTTCATCGGAAGATGAGAAAACTACCACTGTCCAGTAGGATTCTGCAAAGAGCGAGAACTTTGAGAAGAACAAGAAAAGAGTGCTCGGGACCTTTGAAGAAGTGGGACATGACAAGGTTGAATTCTCGTAGCCTTGTAACGTCACTCAGCGCCCAGCCCGATTCCACAACCAGAACATGTCCCATTCAAGTTGGACTCTCCAGCATATTCGTACCGATCGAATCATCATTGGCCCTGACACCTCTCAGGCTTCATCAATTCATCATCATCATGCCACGAACTAATCTCGGTCAAAAATCTAGAACGGGCTGCCGGGAATGTAAGGCTCGAAGGGTCAAATGCGATGAAAAAATGCCGATATGCGGCGATTGTTCGAAGCTCAAAAAAAGTTGTAGCTATCTCACTACAGCTCCATATTTGTGGAGATCAGGAATACCCTATAAGCGATCAAAAAGTGCCAGCAAGAGCAACTCTTCTCAAAAGCCGAAGTTTGATGCAGTCCGAGAAGGCCCATTCAAGCATGTCGAAGACAATCAGGGCTATTCCTTAGACGACATGCGTCTTCTACATCATTTTATCAACTACACCAGTACGACTTTGTCAGATTGCCCTGAAGTTCATAGAACATGGGCCACAACGGTGGTCCAGATCGCATTTGCGCATCCATTTCTACTCCAGGGTATTTTGGCCCTTGCCGCTCTTCACATGGGAAGTTTGAATGCGAATGATAAGGAACGTTTATCCATTCTTGCTGCGAGTAAGCAAGATGCTGCTTTGAAACAGTTTCGAGCTCAGCTGGAAAATATCACTTCCAAGAATTGCGAGGCTATTTTCGCATTCTCTTTCCTTGCTGAGTACTACATTCCGGCATCGGCTGGCACTGTTATTAACCCTGCTGCCATGTTTATGGAACATGATTTCTTCGATGCAATTGTGGACTGGCTTCGTTTGCATCAAGGAACATCGGAAATCTATAAGAGCAAAGGCCACTGGATTCGAAATTGTCCTGTTACGCCTCTTCTCTGGAGTGATCTCTTAGGCGAGAGATGCCTATCGCCAACACGGAAAGAGAATATCAAACATGATACAAACTTGAAGACCAACCAACTACGTAATCTTGCAAAATTATGGGAGAAAGGCGCTATACCGACCAGTTGTGAAGTTCAAGAGAATCAGATCAATTCACGGGCGCTGGATATCTTGGATGAAGCTTTCAACATGCTCTCGGAAGATTATAAGGCAAACGCAGGTCCAGTTGCTATTTGTGAGCTTCGACTGGACAATCACCCGCGGTTAAAAGAGACCTATACACCCAAGAGGACTGGAATTTCAAATGCCCTCAGTCTGTCGTTCGCATGGCTGTTTGAAATCCCCTTTGGGTTTGTGGGGCTTCTGGAGCAACGCCGGCCAGCAGCGCTTATTATTTTTGCTCATTTCGCCATTCTTTTTCAAAATGCCCCCAAGTTCTGGTGGAATGAGCCAATCCCAGCGAAGATTGTAAAAGCCGTCGCTGCGGTGCTTCCCAAGGAATACCACTGCTGGATCGAATGGCCAATACGTGAAGTATTGGGTGTTGATTGGGGTGCAATGTGAAAGGTGTCCGAGTCTGACAACCCGAGGGGTATCTAGTCAAGTGGTAGTATACATATAATGAGCATATTGAGCTGAAGAAAACCTTGAAGGAGATAGGAACGACGCCAATAGTGTATAGGATGAATTGTATTAGTATGGGTAGGCCTCGCCAATCCTGGCCTCCAGGGCGAGTAAAAACCGAGGCCTCGTTGAAACCAGTTCTATTATTATGAATATGGCTACTACTCCTTAGTATTTCAATGGATCGAATTTTTTCCCAAGGTTTTATCATCACTACTATCCAACTTGTAGAAGCAACTTGTCACCTCGGCCCTGGAGGCCGGCAGACGATGATCCGATACTACCTCCCGGGGGCAACCACACTGGGCCTACGATTTCAATAGTAGTACTATCAAGAACTAGCCCTGGAGGCTAAGAAGTTGTAAAAACTCAAATTGATTTGGAATGAGACCATGATCCATAATAGGACAAATACACAGGGAAGATCATTCATAAGATAGGAAAATAAAACAATAGTTTTCAGATCCGTTTTTAACACGCGAGGCAATGCATTGTGCCCGCTAGCCGTAGGGTATCCCATTCAAATTCCTCCATGAAAAAACCATGCCCTGAGACTGGACGCATATGCAGATGGCCTCAAGTCCCACTAAGGCAATACTAACTAAATCAAAACTAACTAATTTGGACTGTACAATACATGAGTAGATGATAGATGGTCATAAAGATATGGTAATTTAGGCATTCGGCTGTGGGACATGGCCGTTTTGCTGAGTTTCGAACAGAGCGTTCATGAGAGTATCATAATTGACTGCTGCAGCCGGCTGTCGGACTAGGATGTCTCGAACAACATTTAACTGCGCCACTTCCACATTGGGTGCCGTTTTGAGGAGTTGTTGGATGGCAGGTTCATTCACTTGCGGACCCAAAACTTGGATTGCGGCCGCAAGGCCGGTTGGCCCTGACTGGATGGCAGTATATTGAGCCGATTGTGCTAAGCCTTGCTGAAGTTGGGCCACGGTGTTCGTGATGCCAGACATAGCAGTGGGTGGGGTTTGCGAGGCTCCAAAGTTTGGTTGCTGTGGTGTAGCACCAGCGGCTGTCAAAGGACTAGCCGTGGATGCCGGCTCAAGACTTGGTTGATGGGAGGGTGGTTGGACGGAAGGAGGGTTGGAGTCGCCGGTCTTAACGACAAATACAACCAGAAGCATTCGTTCGTGAATTGGGCCTTCGAGAGAGTTGTTCTCCAACAGCTCAATGAAATCGGGCTTGGTGGTAGCACCAGCCTCGATCGGAACAATGTAGGTATCCTTCACAGCTGAGAGTGGGTGCTGCCCAATAACACCGTACCGCTTACGGCCCTGGAAGTAATCAAAGAGTTTGTCAAAGCCCGCTTTCTCACTGGGAATACTAGGGCTATTGACAGCAATGACAGATACATCAGTAGAGGAGCTGAATCGCAGCCCGCAGAGGTAGTTGCTCGCGAGCTTAATATCGATTCGACCGTCGACCAGCAATGTTGAGGGAGCAAGCTGACTCCAAGGAATCCGACCACTGAGGTCTGCTCCTCCAACATGCTTGGCAGATGACATGAATTCAGCAAGAGATGCCATGGCAACCTTGCCACGCCAAATAACGCCATCGTCACTGAAGTCTTTGGGTGAATAGGGAGGAGATTCAGGTTCATCGTCTCGTAGCAGATCGTCGATCTCAGCATCCGCCTGGATTTTGCCATGAGGCACGGGCTCACGAATGTTCGGCTCGACTTCAGGGAACACATGGTCGTGGTGCTCACCAGTTGGTGAAGGTGCTCGTCCGCCCTCTGCCTTTGATCCTTGCTGTAATTTAGAAGAGACAGGGCTCTGGTTTCCGGGGCCGGCCTCTGTCTCGGTGGCGCGACGGGGTGGCGCTGAGAATACCGATTCGGTGGCTGCGTGTGTCTCATCTTCAATCAATTCCTCTCCCTTGTGTGTGCGACGGATACGAGGCCCTTGCTCTTGGACGATGATGTGTTGTCGCTCTGACTCTCGCTTGATTTCCGCGTCCTTTTGCTGCAATTCTTCGCTCGCCATCTCCTCTGGCTTCATCTTAGAAAGTGAATCGGAGGAGAGGCTACCTACGAGCAAGCGATCTCGTAGAGAAGGATTCTTCTTTACGTTGAAAATGATCGTTCGTAACTGGGCTTTATATGCTTGGTTTGTCTCGCCAGCCTGTCCGCACAGATTCCGATACATAGCTTCCTCAATGGCAAGACCAATGTGACGTGCAGCATTCTCTGCTGACTCTTTTGCGGGTAGTGGGGAGACGCCGTCCTTCTGCGAGGTCGAGACCTGTTCTACAAAAAGCTTGATGAGGGCAAGCGCCGCACTCTTGCGAGCAGGATTCACAAGATCCTCCACGGTTGCTAGCGTAGTAGGAGTATCTGGGGTAGGTTCAGTCTTAGGTTGCGGTGTCTCTGAGACAGGAGGCTGTGGGGAGACTCTCTGTTGTTTGACTTGCGGTTCCTATTTTAACAGTGGGATTAGCATTGAACTGAATTTGGGAAGTATTTGACCACTTACCATATCCGTCTCGGTGTTATCTTCAAGTTTGCGCTTATTCGTACTCGACCTTCTGGAGTCTGCGCCAGCGGTACTCTTTTCTGGTTCGACTGATACTGAGGCGCCTGGAGCAGGGGAGACACCCGGACCAGGTGTTGCAGAGGTTCCAGCGCGAGCAGGTGTGCTGGTCTCTGTCTTGCCCTGGCTCTTGCGACTTCCTTTCTTGCCCTTCTTGCGCTTAGATTTCTTTTCTGCCGCCTCTTGTCGTCGTTTGTCTGCGAGTTCCTCCCAGGGCTTCTCTCCATTGGAGATCTTCTCGAGAAGGGACTTGTGATTTTCGGGGCGGCATTTTTCACAGTAGTATTGATCTGGTTCCTCCCCTTTGGCAAATGTGAGGCCCATGCAGTCGTTGTGTTGCCACGCCGAACACTGATCGCAACAGATCATATCCCGCTCCACGTCCTCCTCTTCCTCATATTCGCCGCAAATGCATCGGATTATCTCTTCCTCATCACCATCCTCACTAGGGCCTGGCGTGGGTTCGGCCGATGCTTTGCTGTTCTTGTCTTTCTGACCCTTGACTTTGCCTTTCTTCGCTGGGGCGTCGGCTGGTAATTCGAGGTTCTTGTGTTGGCCTTTGGTGGCTCGACCGGAGCGTCGTGGTTCGTCTGCATTTGTAATTAGCATGGTGTCTTCCAATGCATGTCGGCGAGCCAAGGCCATTCCCTGCCTCGCATTATTGAGTACTTGGGGAACGGCAGTGTCTGCCGAGGTGTACGATAGCTTACCAGCCATGATGGGAGATATGAACACCGAAGTGTGCTACAGCGCAATGAAAGATAAAATCTGCGATTGCTCAAGAGCGACGATATGCGCCTGACCCAGTGGTCACAACGGTCTCTACGGGCTCAAAGGGCTAGAAGAAGAGAGAGAAAAAAGAGAGAAGGAACGAATAGCGATACAGAATAGAAGACGCTGCCGCCTGGTGCCTGGTCCACGGTATTACTTGATCACCAGAACCGCCCTCCAAACTGTGTGCTGACAGTCTCGCACTTTGGAAGCGTACGGTGGCGGGAAATGCGCCTGAAGTCGTGTTGTGATGGGGATGTGCAATCCCTTGCGCGTCACTTGCGCCGAGCGAAAAGTGGGGTCGCGTGATAATCTGAACACGAACCGAACACTCTGATAATGCACTGAGATGAAACGAGCAGTCACTCGTTGTTCAGTGTAGTGTAAAATGTCCCCTCCAGTGGGATTTCGCAAGTTGAGGGCGGAGATGTAGATGAAGGATTGATGAGGAGATTGGGAAAGTGTCCGTTGGCCGAAGGGGCACGATGCTGGTCACATGACAGATGACATAAGCATATCTCCTCGCAGCTGAAGTTGGAGAAGCTTCCCCACCGAGGCAAAATCCACTTTGGAATCAACCTGAAACTACATTCACGGTAGTTTGAATTCCAACTCGACTTCTTCTCTCTCACCGGCCCACTTGAACTTTGTGCGCGTGTCCTAAATTATTGCTTGTTCAATTTAATATCTTTTCATCCTCTTTCTTCAATCATGGCCGACGTCCGATCACTCCTCCGAAATGAATTAGCTTCGCGCAAGGGTTCGTCTCCCAATACGACTGGAAATCGAGTCAGCAAAAAACGGAAGGTCGATAATGGTGATGGTGTTATGCGAAAGAAGCTGCGCTCAACAGATTTGGAGACGGTAGAAGCTGCCGCTACCGCGCAGAATGCTGGGCCGGCTGAGGCTGAGGATAGCGGCTCCGAAGAGATGCTGGAGCCTATCGAAGGAGAAGACGAGGTCGATACCGCTGGACCGGAGCCACCTCATGAATCCAACCAAGAAACTACACTTCCGACTACGCAACAGACATCAACAACCCCAGCTAAGCAAGCTTCGCAAACGGTAGATGAGGACGAGTGGGCCGCGTTCGAACGCGAGGTCGCCGCCCCGACGCGAGCTCCCCAGGCGCCCGCGGCGATCGCAGCCGAAGCCACAATTTCTGCGGCTCCGGTCACCAACGAGGAACTGGCTGCACAACAGGAGAGAGAATCCGGGTCTACGAATAACGCGCGAGAGGCAGAGCTTGAAGGCCAGCGAGAGGACGCTGCTCGGTTCATGGAGGAGGAGTTCGACGAAATGGATCAGCTCGAGGAGCGGGTACGGAAGCTGAAACAGATGCGAGAGCAACTCCGAGAAAAACGTGCCCGGGATGATGCACGAGATCAGCCTATGACTACCGACGAACAAAAGGAAGCAGAGGAGAGTGATAGTGACGATGACGATGAAGATTGGGATGATTGGAGATTCAAATGATTTCATGGGAAAGCAATGACGATTTACACAAATGGAGATCAGGCCTCCTCTAATCTATGATGATACCCTTGGAATTTGACATGACATGTTGCAATAGCAGACCCCAAAAATTGTTACTATACCTACTACTATGGCCTTTGATACTCTACATATACTACCACCACAGACTCCTACTACTATTATGATCTACGCGGAAGAGTCTGAAACTTGCACACGCGATTTCAAGAACCTCCCATAGGTTGAAATGCATCAGATATAATAAATTTGATAGTAAATTGTTCAAGTTTTTCTTGATTACGGGAATTATTGGCTAGGCTTCTCCTGAGCTGCTGCTGGCAAGTCATCGACTTCCATGTGGCTAAGCAAACCATCCTTTCGCACTTGCATAGCCTCCGCTAGCTCAGCTTCACCTTCCCGTAGGAGATGTTTGCTGCGAAGGAGATCTCCCCGTTGCCTTCGCTTATCCTCCTCAACCTGTTTCTCTCTCTCGGCAAGAGCTTTCTCGCGCTTCTCTCGCTCTCTTTGTTTTCGGTCATATTCTTCTTGCTCCTCCGCTGTCCGCTGCACTTCCGGCGCTGGAGGCAAAGTTGATATAAATGCTTCGATCAGCGGGTTCCGTGTCTTGGTAGGAAGCGCAATGTATCGAATATCAGTGATAATCATAGTCGGAAGAGCTTCAGTGCTTGACGAGCGGTTTAAGGCGTGAAGGGGCGCCGATTTGAGAAGAGCAGAGAGGTCTGACTTTCGGGTAGCTTCTGGAAGCTTGAGACGAGAGATATAATCACGGTAGAACTTCTCGCGGTCTTTATCGTTCATTTTCGAATCTTTCATCTCGGTCTCTTTGCGGTATTTGCGTTTGAATTCCGGCCAGTAGAGCTTGGGCGTAGCGTATTCTTGAAGAAAGGCGAAATATTTTATACGAGGGTCCTCCTTTTCTTGCTTTGATTTGCGCTCTTGGACATCCTTGATCCGGTCACTGCTCCACCTAGAGAATATTTCGCGTCGAGTCTTCATGTTTTTAGGCGCGGTATATCGGGAGTCCTCGATGATCCGTCCCTCTTCGATAATGTTCTCCCAAATTGTGAATGGGTTGATGTTGTGGTCATCGAGCAGGTCGCGGAAAAGCGCCTCGGCATCATCATCAGTCAGTTCAAGACCCTGGGCGCCTTCTTCCCACTCTTCTTCCCCAAGTTCACCATATTCCTCGGGGTCAAGACCATAGTCCTCACCCATCGCCTCAAGTTGATAAGCCATATCTTCTTCTGTGAATTCAACAGGCTGGTTGTCGGGTGCTTCGCTTTCGGTCCGCACTCGCTTCGAGGGCTGTCCTTCATCCTCGTACTCACTATCGGTGACTTCGACCTCTTCATACTCATCGCTGTCTTCCGGCCCATCCGCCGTTTCCGGTGCTGGATCGATATGTGACGGAGCCTCGGTAGATTGGGTAGACTCTTCTGGTTGCTGTGTCGTCTTTTCTGGGACCGTTTCTTGAGGTAATACCTCTGGTTCTTCGCCCCGTTCCTGTCTTTCCCGTCTTTCCTTCTTCTCGCGCTCAAGACGATCGTACTCGATGACACCCTTCAAAACCTCCTGGGGGAACTTCCAGAAACTCTCATTTGTTTCCGGGTTATAGACAAAGCGTCGTTTCAGCTTTGTCTTCACAAGAACCCATGGCGCGCAATCCGGGATTGGATGCTTCGACTTGGGTCTATCTTGAGGCTCACGTCGGCCACGATCTTGATATCCTTTTCCACCTCTAAATCCACCTCGGCCATGACCAAATTGATGCTCGTTCTGCTGTGCACCGCCAGGGCCGTACGGTGTAGAAGAAAATGGTGGTAGAGTCTCTGGCGCGTAGTGTGGACTTGTTTGAGAGGGTTGCGGGACACTCGCTGCAGGTTGGGCAACAGGGGCAGGTACATATGGCCTTGTGTACGTCGACTGTTTCGTATTCGCATTATAATAATACAAATGCCCTATGAGTTCATCGTTAGCCAGAATCTTCAATGTTCTCTTACAGATGCGTGACCAACCAGTAGGTGCTCGATGCTCTGTCCAGCCTGGAGGCAGGGGAGGTGGTGCAGTGTATGTAGATTTCAACATCTTTAGAGGGTGATTAAGAAGGTGAAATGTCCCAAAGAACGAGGCCGGCCTCGTAGCGCAATGCTTGAAAACCGAAGCGCAAAAGCCGCGGCGAAGCTTTGGTGTGGTGAGGTGGTCCGAGCTTGGCGGATGACAGAGCCAAAGGACGCGCAGGGCGAGTGCCTGGACTTGACTTCCCTAGAGCTCACCGTCACCACTCACCCACTCACCCACCACCTCCATCTCCCTCTTCTTCAACGCCCTCTTTAAACTCTATTGTTGCTCTGGGTTGAGCTATACATCTGCATTGAATACATCATGTCTCGCCGATATGATTCACGGGTTGGTCAATCCCCGCCATTCGGTCGCTCGAGCTCCAGCTAACCTATGACGATGCCCCGTTTAGACCACTATCTTCTCCCCTGAGGGTCGCCTGTATCAGGTCGAATATGCGCTAGAGGCCATCTCCCACGCTGGAACTGCTCTCGGTATTCTAGCCAAGGATGGTATTGTCCTCGCAGCCGAGAGGAAGGTTACCAGCAAGCTGCTGGAGCAGGATACCTCCGCCGAGAAGCTCTACACAATCAACGAGTGCGTCGATCAATACGTCCCGATCTTCCAACTGAGTTTCTAAGGTCATTCATCTCTCTTTGAAGTTCAAGCTAACTCCCTTCAGTAACATGATCTGCGCAGTGGCTGGTATGAACGCCGATGCCAACATTCTCATCAATTACGCCCGTCAAAACGCCCAACGTTACCTCCTTACCTACAACGAAGACATTCCCTGTGAACAGCTTGTTCGTCGACTGTGCGATTTGAAGCAAGGATATACTCAACACGGTGGTCTTCGGCCGTTCGGTGTTTCCTTCATCTATGCTGGATGGGATCACCTTCGTCAGTTCCAGCTGTACCAGAGCAACCCAAGTGGAAACTACGGTGGTTGGAAGGCGACAAGCGTTGGTGCAAACAATGCTAGCGCACAGAGTCTGCTTAAGCAAGATTACAAGGAGGACTCCACGTTGCAGGAGGCCTGCGCGATGGCCGTCAAGGTACTGAGCAAGACAATGGATTCGACAAAGCTCAGCAGCGAGAAGAGTGAGTTTCTTCCTCTAGCCTCCCCCTTATTTCATTCGACCATGTTTCTCGTTCTTAAAATGCTAATCCACGCTACACAGTCGAGTTCGCAACGGTGGGTAAGACCAAGGATGGCAAGATCTACCATCACCTTTGGAGTGCAGACGAGATCGATGCCTTGCTGCGGGAACAAGGGCTGGCTAAGGTCGACGATGAGCCCGAGGCAGGCGACATAAAATAGATTAATACCTTCGTCTGCGTTTTGAATACTTGCAAATCAAGAGCTACAATCTACGACTGTCACAGTGCTTCCTTGATCAAACATGTACGAACAGTTTATTTCTGCTGATGACTGCATCGGATGTTGTTGGCCTGTGACGTGGCAGACACCTACCGGTCAAGTCTCAACAAGCACATTGTTGTCCCCGATATTATGATGATGGATGTAGTGGGATCGAGCAAACTTGTACACGTAGTCCAGCATGTCCCTGCGGTTGGGTTTGGTTATTGGTTGGGCCCAACCGTATATTCTCCGATACAGATCTTGCGGGTACCCTAAGGTAGGTATATAACCCCCGGGTCGCGCCTTGTCAGCCACCCTTGCAAACCAGCGATGAGGAGTACTAGTAGTGCACCTCATGCTGTTGATATCCTTCGGTTCTGTTGTTTCCAGCCTTGAAAGCCCGCAAAGCTGCGTTGCTCTCACTAACAGACCTGGATTTGACAATGTTGACTCGACACTTGTGGACTTTCCGGGTCAATTTTTCAACATTGATTCACGTCAATTGCCCAGGTGGCACTGGCAATCACCTCCAGCTTCAAGAAGTCCACAATCAATTCGAGGTGAGCAAGGCTGCTACTAGTGGCGGCACATTCACTTGGATGTAAGTAGTAATATATAGTATGGTTGCTCACTGCATTCCGAGAAACTTCCACTTCTTGAATGCGCCGTTGCTCTACTAGTTTCGCACTGGCAATTCCGCAGTGTCAGCGAGATATTCTGAAGCCGCAACTTCCTGAGTCCTCAAGTCGATTAACACAGTATAGTTTCGCAGACGAACATGATTTCGAATTCTCAACGATCGTGAACCTCTAGATGGACTCAGATGATCGGAGTACATAGTGCCAGTGGGTACCAGTGCATGTCCTCAGGCCGCAACAAGCTGACATAAGCACTATAAAGCCCACGTGATATAGAGGGGGAAGAGGGGTTTCACCATCGACCTGGCGACGTTCCTCTCTTCTGATTCCATTGAGGCTGCCTGATTCTTTCTCACGATCGAATGGATAAAAATGCGTCTTCTTCAGGCCCAGTTTATTTCTTATTCGGGCATCTGCAGTTGCAGACCCCTCCTTACCCCTTGATGAGACCGGACCGTCTCAGCGAACCGCTCACCCAAAGGCCAGGGCGCTTATAACATGACTAGGCCCCATTAATATACCCATTGGATCTTAACAGCCTATCGAAAAAGCAGAATTACTTCAGCACAGCCAATGATACTTTTCTTCAGGATTACAGTCCCTTCCGGGCGATGCTGCTCGTCACATTGCAGAAATTCGATTAGGACTTGATGTCACAGACTATGTGCTTGTGTGATACATGAAACATCCCCAACGTTCCTTCAGTGGATGGTAAGAGAGAAAAGCACAAACAAGGGGGAAATAATGAGTGCTCCTGGCTTCTGACCCGAAAAAAAAAAGAAAATACAAAACATTGAAACGAGAGGACTTGTCCCCCTGTTCGCTCAAAGGAAATCCACCAAAAATTTGCCGAACCAAGTCACGTCTTATCGTGTAAGAGTGGAACGTCGATCTTCACGCTCTCGTTGCAAGACGTAAATCTCCTTGTCAAGGTCCATGATGAGTTTCTGTGCTCGGTCCATCGAAGCAACAAGAGTACCTCCCTCACGTCTCCATCGTTCCAAGCGGTCGACCTCGGCGCTTCGCCGACGAAACTTGGTATCAATCTTCTCACAGAGGCGGCACTTGCTGCTCTCGTTTTCGGTCATGTTGACGAGTTTCATGCCACAAGTCTCGCCTGTGCGATACTCGTAATTGCACCGATGAGCGAAACCAGTCCAGCTCCAGTCTCCACATGAAAATCGCTTTTGGTTGTAAAAACACATACCTATCAGCTGTGTTAGTGCCTATCAACCCGAAGGTGCGATCAAACTCACTTGCTGTCGGAGCCGGGGTTTTGTTTCAGATTGACTGATGACACACGATTGGTCCTTTGCCGGACCTATCCTAAACCTTTCTAACAAGTTTGATAGGCTAGTCTTCGACGGAATTCTGGTCGAAGGCTTTTGAGTGGCTCAAAGGAGGCGAAACAACTATTGACGAAGCAGACTTTTCTTCCTTTGAAAATATCTATGGACCACAATTGTTCACTTGAGAGATTGAATTTGAAATCCGGAGGGATGATTCTGAACTTCATATCCTGTCAAAGGGGATCGAAACTCCTATTTATGCCCTAGCCGATATTTTCATGCCACCGCTAGCTTTCACCAAACTTCGTGTCGTCGTCCTGCTGATCGACATTCATCGGTGCGGGACGGCTTATCGTCCGTGTTTCCCATTCATCGGATTTCATCTCACAACCTGGTTGAGGTCGATCCGGTTGGCTGTCAGCATCTCTCCTGGTAGTGGAGACGGTAAGATGCCCAAGGTTTCTCTCGGATGGAGCCACCAAGGATGAACCGTTGCTTCAAGCATGCATGCAACTTCTTGCCTGTGGCGATTTTCTGTCCCCATGATGATGTACGCCAGGTGGAAAATCCCTCAATCAATGGATATCCTCTTCCAATTTTTGGTCTCGACTGCTGCAGCTATGCCGTCGCCAGATTTCACTTCCCCGCCTCCAGGTGCATACTGTTCGCATGGAGTCATACTCCTGTGATCATGTTGCGTTGTGCATCGTTGATCCTGCATGATTGAGTTGCTCCCGGCCTCTGCCAGCTGTCACCCTGATGCGATTATCAGACGGCTTTAGCCCAGGGTTGCCTGGCTCTTCCAGACAAAAGAAGAAGCTACACTTGTTTCCGAATGTGACAACACTGCACGTTCCCTGTGACTCCACCCAAATGGGGATTGCTCTCAACTTTTCACTGCTCTTTCTGCCCAGCGTTACCACTCTTGATTGGATTCAATTATATCCATTACCTGGAAATTTCACACGGCCGCCAGACCGAGACCCTTCTTTCTTTCCATCATGGGCCATGACACCCCACGCTGCTGTCTGTGTGATTGCATACGCATGCACGCCCGCATCATTGCGCCTCCTCATCACCTTCCTTTGCCATTACGTTTACAACTTTGGGCAATAATCCAGAGTGGAATTCAGTCTCAGAACAAGTATTGTGACTCGTGCTAGTGCCTTTCCACCATGCTATTCTGCCGAGCCTTACTTGCAAGGATCTAAATTGCGACCTGATTTTGTCCCACGCCGCCGCATCCCTCCGCTCCGTGCTTCTCAGCCAATAGTCCCCTCACCCGGGTGGCAACAAGTCGCGTCACTGAGGCTCGATTGAGTGGTACCTCCTGCACTCAGGGACACGGGCCACGGAATTGGGTTTTTGTCTCTCGTCCGTCATAAATGATTTTGGGGCTTGGACGGGAAACATCCATTTTCGTTCAGCTGATCTTTCATATCTGCAGAGGAGGGATCCTGCATCTGCCCCCGCTCATGTGTATGGGTCATCATTATCCATTTGCTCGTTCGGGCGAAGATGATAGGATCTTAGTGCCGTGCGGCGCGGCCGTCGCAGACACGAACTGTGACACCTTCCACATATTGCTCTTCCACATGCAGCTGCACCAAAGCTCGGAGACTCTGACGTGGCACCTTATTTCTGGCTCGGGGTCTCTCAATTCCTGTTAGCGAAGTCTGACTGGAAGGCCGTGGGCCGGGGAGCGCAATGTCTAGTGATTTCACGAAAGTTCCAATGCGGTGATCCAGGCCTCTATCCCTGTCATGGAGCATCCTGCGGGAGGGTCACTTAATTTGTTTTTTTTTTTTTGATGTGTGTCCGTCTCATCTACCTCTCATGAGATTGGAACGTGGCTGCTTCTTTCTAGCTGGCTTGGTGCTCTGATCCACTGGACGAAAATACATTGATACGACCCAAGATCGTCGCGGGGACGCCCAGGTTGATTACACTCGCTGCCTGGAAACAGGAAGCTGATCCATGGCAAGATGTTGAGTTGGCAGCCAGACATCCCTGAAGGCCCGTGAACTGCCTCAGAGGGCGTAATTTTGGAGAGGACTGATCCGTTTTGAGCGACGAATTGGTTGCATCGGTCCTCAATCTCTCGAATCAGCTTTCCGAGTGGCCCCTGCCCATTTGTCTCTCGCCCCGTCTTACCACCGAAAAGGCCGCAGTTGTTCTGGGGGAACCCCGACCTCTGCCTGGCCAGGATTAGACTCAGAAAACCATGAAAAACGAATGGATATGGTTTCTGCCCAACAAGCAAAGTTTAAGAAATGATTATTGAGCCGTCAATTCCTCGCCAGTCCCGTGGTTGGTTCATTTTAGGTGGTATGAGTCTGAGCTACTCTTACTACAACGTTGAAATTGAATTCTCAGACGCGCATACACGCTCCCACAGCGCTGGGCTCTTCTGATCCCGTGATCTGAAAATGAACGGAGGCTCCCGCACTTTCCACGCGCATGCTTCTGCCGCCCACAACAAATAGTGGCCGGTTTCTCGAGCTTTAGCATTCTAAGGTTGGAAGGCCACCGCCTCCAGTCCGGGTCAGCGAGTTCAGATTGGCTGGTGACCGGAGGGAACTTCAATTGCAGACGAGAGCGGCAGCCAATGACAATCCCTGACGGGGATGTCGGTCATATGCAGCTAGCACTCCATTTCCCCACCCATTTATGTACGTCGGCCATAGCTGCATATCATCAGCGCCCACGCCCAGTCGAGCCAAGTCTCGGACTTATTGGTTGAGTGATGATGGTCTCGATGCGGGCCCTCGCATCCGCATACAACCAGGTGCCAGCACTGCATGGGATCAGATCGTGAGTTCCACTTTTAATATGTGTGAACCTGCACGGAAGTTCGCTTCCGTGCTTCTCGAGTTTCCACATGTGATGCGATGATCATTGGCAGTTTAGAATCTTGCCCCTCCTTCATGATTCTTTTTCTTTTTTTCTTTTGTTTTTCTTTCTTGATTTTCTCTAATCTCTCATCCTTCTGATTACTATTCATAGGTCCCATCAGGCTATGATTGCCTCGTGTGCGCTCGGTTGATTACAGATCATACGTGTACACGACTTTGCTTTTGCTCAAGCACTGACATCTTTTTGATGGCCAGCAAGACATCCGAGACCAATTCCGACACGCCCGTCGCCGAATATATCTACAGGCAAACAATATCTCATGTACCTCGATATTGAGATCAGACCCTAAAGCGACGCGGTGCAGCGGTGCAGCGGCGCAGCTCTCGTTGACGTGGCAGGATCGCTACTCTTGCTAACTACTGACATGACCCAGGTGTAGAAAACCCCGATATTCAGTAATAGGCAAACTGACCAACGGAGCCTAATCTAGTCGAGAAAGGGTTTATCAGTCTCCAATTTCGACCGAGTGCGGCTCTTCATTAAAATTGGAGTTGGGGTTGAAGTTTGAATTTCCCGTTTCGGCGAGACAAGCTCATTTCCTGATCGGGCTAGCCTCGTGACGTCAGAATGATCTATGAACCTTTTCTCAATTCTTGATCTTTTCGTAGAAATCATCCATCTTCTTTCAAGCCTTCTTTTGATTCCTCATTCTTCATCTATTACTATTCAGTCAATTCAAAATAAAAGAATACAAGACATCAATCATCAATTCATCTCTTCAATTTTGAGACTGGTGGTTTTTTCTTCCTTCCAACTCAAGACCAAGCATCGGATTTATAAGAGCACCAAAATCCAACTTAATAATGTGGAAAAGCCTCATTTCTACTGGCCAACAAGCCAGTCACGCAAATCACCACATCTACACCGCATCACGCCGCACAATTTTACCACCGAAGAGCATTCGCCCTTTCAGTGCACTCTCTCGCCACCACAAAGATGACCACCCAAAGGACATTGACCGTGAAGCCCTCACGCCCGAGCGATCAGAGGTTACCAAGTCCGGAACCGACAATGAAATCGCTCATCATCCTTCAGCCTTCGACCCGTCCAATACAGCGCCAGAGAGCGAGCTTGCTGCAACGGAGCAAGAGAGTCGATTGAAGAATATGAAAGGGACACTCGATATGAGTCCTGCGAATAGGGATGTCAGTGCATGGCGAGGTCCGACTGAGGGGGGCCCAGATAGGAATGTTGATCGGGGGGCTTCAAGTAAGAAGGGTTCGCCGAATAAACGGCGAACAATCCATGTTAAGGAGGATGGGACGCATGTATCATATCGATAGAGTGTATCATTATAGTTCCTGTTTAAAATATCGACTCGGAGTAAGTTGATTGTACTTGATCCTAATATTCAGGTGAAGGTCTATAAATTCAAGTGGTATCGTACTAGCCCTGGAGAAGGCACGCTGACCAGAAACTTGAGTACTAGTAAGATACATACTACTAGTCCAGGTGTGTGTACTGCTTCGGTGCCAGCGGTCGATCAGTTGGATCTATACCTACCCAACACATGGCATCAGAACTTGAATAACCTTAAAAGTAGCAACAGCTCGAAGTACTACCTTACCTACCAGTACATTACTACACTATGTAGCCCTGAAAGACCTGGTAGGAGAGTGGTGTAGTACTAGCATCACTTCAAGTCTCTCCGGCGACATGAGTTTCAAGTTTAGGTTGACCCTGGGGCCTTAGGCTGTCATTGTGAGCAACCCGGTTCAGTAGTAGCATTGTTTCCAGTACCCAACCAATGACTGAGACTGCTATAAGAATGGGAAGCAATCATGAACAAACATTTGTATGTTGAAGTCGGCAATCTAACCCCCAAAGAAACATTATTATGCACAGACGCCTTGAAAAAGACATAAACCTCCCAATGAACAGCCAAAATCACTGTGAAGGCCTTCAAAGACCGATGAAATCCTCCAATTCATTTTTTTGATCATTGCAACTCAACAATGCGCAACCTCCCTTCATTCCTCGATTCCCTCCATCGATTCGAAGACCGAATCAAATCATCACACCCCTCAAGAATACGTCCCCACTTCCTCAAAAACGCAGGCGTCACCTCCCAATTCTCAATCAGATGAGGGTCTCCCCAAACCATCATTCCATGCCGACTAGCCGTAAAATCATCATCCTCTTCCCCCGATATCACCAATTTATCTCTCCTTGGCAATGACAGTAGCCCCGAGGATGAATTCGACTCGCGGAACAGACTGATCTCGAAATCCGGTAGGTTTCCCATGAGGTCATACAAGAAGTCGGCCCAGTCCATTTGCGACGACCAGCGAATAAGATTATCTCGCATTCGCGGACAGGGGAATCCCTCGATCCAGATATAATGTGCAATAGCTTGTTGTAGTGGTGTTGGCATCAGAGTCTCCGGTACACCGGCAGCTATGGGAATGATAGCAGAGACAGGGTAAACTCTCTCAAATGGTTGATTTTCACCCGTGGGCGCAACGGCCATCACCCTCCGCTTCAACATTAATGTATTATGAAGACCAGCACGATAGAGATTTTGTTGGATCATGGTGAGCATTACCGCGTCGGCTTCTATACAGTTATCGGTTGGGGTGCACTGGGCTCGGCGCTGCGGGTAAAGGCTTAATTCCGAGCTCGTCGGCCCGTCAGTGGATGAACTTGCAGATGAATGGCGGATCGGCAAGTTATATCGGCGGATAGATTGGTCATGGGCATGTCCACTGGCATGACTCGAGGTCCGAGTCGATCTGGGCTCGGACTCGGGCTCGAGCTCAGACTCGGTGGGAGGTGGTACCTCTGTTTCATCGGACTCGTCGAGCTTCCACCGATGAATACGGTAGGGTGGACTACCAGTCTTACCACTCCCCTGTGTATCTCGCTGTTGGCGCAATCCTAAAGAAAGTTTTCTTTGAGCAACTTGCTTGTTTCACAGGGTGGCTTTTGAGACCCCCCGTCAAGTATAAGCGAATGGGGGGCTTAGGTACTCACGTTCGCGGCGGTTCCGCTGGTTAAAGCGGTTCTGGAGCTTCCTTCGTCGCTTCTTGGGATCGTCAGTTGGGGTGGAGCCGGACCCGCTACCCCCGGAAATATCCCATGTAAACGTGGACATGGCCTGGATATGGCGAGGGATGTTCAGGAGGGACCGGGGATACCTAGCCTTGCCCCCGACTAGTTCGCATGTAGTAATTAACGTCAGCTGGAAAAGTGGAGCTGGTGGGGATCTGAAATGGCGGGGCACACTATTCCCAACTTGGTCATCTCTGTCAGCTAGATCTATACAATCTATCATCAATTCTATATCTTTCTATAGGAGAGTCATGGCAGAGAAGATCTAGGACAGCTATTTAAGGGAATTGAAATCTGCTGTTTCTCTTCATCACAACAGCTCACATTCTCACAATTGCACGATAAGCCTTTCTTCCATTTCTACAAATGTCTCGCTACGCTGCAGCTCATATCAACCCTCAAGGACTTGGTGATGCCCGTCCAACGGCTCTCCAAATAGTCCAAGATGAGGGTTTCAAGGACAGACTCATTGGAAAGACTACAGTTGTTACTGGTGTCTCTTCAGGCATTGGCATCGAAACCGTCCGGGCCCTCGCAGCTACCGGTGCAACCTTGTACCTCACAGCCAGGAACCTCGAAAAGGCCAGAACAGCCCTGGGAGACATCTTCAACCAATCGACCATGACGCTCGTCCACATGGACCAAGCATCCCTCGAAAGCGTCCGGACCGCCGCCCAAACCATCCTGTCCCAGACAAACCAAATCAGTCTCCTCATCGCCAATGCTGGAGTCATGGCTATTCCAGACCTACAATTGACCGATCAAGGACACGAGATGCAATTCGCAACAAACCATCTATCTCATTTCCTCTTCTTCAACCTTCTAAAGCCAGCCCTATTAGCTGGCTCCTCGCCAGACTTCCACTCTCGCGTCGTGGCCGTCTCTTCTTCTGGACATCATCGGTGCACCGGTCTCAATGCCTCTGACAGCTATCATTTCCAAAAGGGAGAATATAATCCCTGGATTGCATATGCCCAGGCTAAACTGGCAAATATTTACATGGCAAACGAAATAGAGCGTCGTTATGGGGCTCAGGGTTTACATGCCAATAGTCTCCATCCTGGCGTGGTTGCAACTGGCATAGCAGGTCAACTGAGCGAGGAAACTGTTGCGGCTATGCTACAGAATGAGAAGATGATCAAAGCCCAGAAAGGTGTGGATCAGGGTGCGGCGACCTCGATTTATGCTGCTATTTCGAAGGATCTTGAGGGGAGAGGAGGTCTATACCTTAGTGATTGTGCTGTGGCTGAACAGGGCGAGCAAGATTGGGTTGAAGCTTTGAGTGGAGCATCGGCGCCGCATACTTTTAACGCGGAGGATGAGGCAAGGCTGTGGAGGGACTCTTTGGAAATGGTCGGTTTGTCGGAGTGAAGGCTTTGCTTGGCTTTGACAATACTAGTATTGGCCTAGACTACTACTGAGTCAAGACTGATGCATAGTATTAGAAACATTAGAACATCTCCCATCCTACTACTAGTACTAGATTTCAATTATACAGCCTGAGTGATTTTATTTTGTGAATGATCCTTTAGTAGGTACCGTGTCCCTATAGCACCGTGACACTTGTATCATTCAATTTGAACTGCCTGCACTCAAAGACCCGGCACTTGGTCACGGTATTCACAAAACACGAGAATCATGAAGGTCATAAAATATCTCCAAACAAGCTACTAATATAGCATCACCAACAACTTCAATTAAGCCCATAAAATCCAACAAACTTACTCCTTAGCAAGCGCAATAATCTCCGAACCCTCAATACTCCAAACCTTCTCCTTACCACTAGGCACATCCCCCTCAGAAGCCTTCAACCCCGCAACAACCGCCGCCTTAGCAATAACATCAGCATCCTGCGCCCACCCATCTTTCAGACCAGAATGCAATTTGCCCGCCCAGTTCGCAATAAACCGAACCCCAGCCTCAAGCGGCCTACTCTCCTGACGAGTCCCCGAAATCAACCCGGGACGCAGAATAACCGTACGCTCAAATCCCATCGCTTTAACCTCTTCCTCAATCTCACCCTTCATACGCGAGTACGCGATGTTCGAGGCCTTATTCGCGTTCGCGGAGGAAATGAGCACGTAGACTTTCGACCCGGCATCCTTTGCCGCGCGCGCGAGCTCAACGTTTAACCCGTGCTCGATCTTGTACTGGTTTTCGAACCCGCCGGCTGCGGCGCGGGTGGTGCCGAAAGACGAGATGAAGATTCCGGGGGTGGGTGTCAGGGCTTGGAGTTGTGCGGCCCAGGTTGCGGTGTCGCCGGAGACGAAGGTGGTCAGTTTGGTTTGCGGGGCGTCGCCGGCGATATCGGGGGTGCGGCGTGAGATGGTGTCGACGCGGCTGACGGCTGGATTGGAGAGGAGGCTGGAGAGGATGTGGGATCCCTGTTTAGTGGTTCGTTGGTTAGCTTGCTTGTGGCTTGGCTAGGCTTTGTCGCGGGGAGGAAGGGAGGTGAATGAATGAGTAAGGAAGGAAGTTGTAGAGTCTTACCACCATGCCGGTGGAACCGATCAGGGCTACGTTTGCCATTATTGATGTTGGATCTTTGTTCTTGAATGTTTTGGGAGCTGTTGGAGGTTGGAACGGGAGATGGCGAGGTTCAAGTGAGCGGGTCGCGGCTCTTCCGTCACAATGATGGTCCGTGTCATGCCCCACTGAAGGAGCATAGCTTGTTTACAACTCACAATGCAGTTGAACAAAAAGGAGATACTAGACTGCAAGCTTATCGAAGACGAGATTTAGATTAGTAGAGAGATTAAACATGCAATATTTTTTTAAGCCCCTAGGCTACCGCAATGCCTAAGGTTTTGATTGTTCCGCGAACCCTACCTAACTGAATGATAACTACATCAAATAGGACTTAGTAACTACCAGCAGCCCTGAAATACTAGTGCGGGGAGTGATTGATCGGTCACCTGCATACAGCGGTGAGAACGAGATCCTGTGCACATCGGGCAGGACTGATTGAGGCTCTACAATAATCCACAAATTTTCTATTACAATTTCCAGCCACATCTAGGTTCTCTCAGATCTCTTACTAGCACTGCCCTTAGTCTCATTCGACTTGCTCGTTCTAACCGGGCGTCTCAAGTATTCAAGTTTGAATTTTGATTTTGCTTTGCATATCGCATGGTATGCGGCAGCCCAGCATAGCCCAGTACAGCCTTGGAGCCCAACACAGCCTTAGACCAGGGTCACCTTGATTTCATTCAACTTCTTCACGAAAGAGGCGTGCTCCCAGATCAATATTCTCACATTGATCAATTATTCAGTAATCACTGGCAGAGTTCTGATGTCAGAGGAGAAGGCGCCCTTGCTACTACTCTGCCCCATATTGGACCTGCGACTGGTTGGCCATTCATCGACGCAGAGAGATTGTCAAACAACTTGAAAGAGCCTAAACCTCACCGGCCAAGCTTCAGATGTCCAATTTGTAATTATTCGAATTCATTTAGGAATTGCGGCGCATTGCTGAGGCATGTTCAAGCTAGGCATTTCTCCGATAGTTCGTGGAAGTGTCCATGTGGGAGATCCTTCAATAGGAAAGACAACTTGAGTTGTCATATGCGATACTGCCATGCGGCAAGCCAAGGGGATGTGTCAGGGTGCAAACAAGTACTGGATCATCCAGCAGAGTGTCTGGTTTGCAAAAGTCCTGTGAGCTCTTGGGGAGCCTTAAAAAATTGCATCGTGAAGCATGCCAAGGTCATCTCGTCTGCAGAATAGCTGGAATCAACAACGTCCCAACTCATTTGGAAAGCAATTATCACAGGCATGGGTACTATCGCCTATGGTACGCATAGGCCGGGAATTTTCAATTCTAATATTTAAAATTTTGGAATAAACGTAAGATCCCTCGTAGTACTGTCCATTGGGAGAGCAGTAGTGGCACGGCATCTGATTATTCGAGGCAATGGAGAGGATGACAATCTTGATTGGAAAGTTTCAAGTTTCGCATCACCCGGGCCAAGTTGGTGCTATATAGTATAGGGCTACTCTCTTACCTACCGTACTAGTAACGCTATACTAGTACTACTGGCGATACCATTGCTTGGATGAGAGGAACGAGATGACTAAGATGGATGTGGATGGATGGAGCTATCTGCTGAGTCTACCTACATACATGTATTGCAGGTGTGCGGGATAGACCCACAAGCGAGGTGTGCGTGGGTGCCTAGGCTGCACGGCTGCCGGCACATTCCAGCAACCATATAACCAGGGAGATGGGCACTCCTCGTTGCACACTGATTCGATGCTCGGTCGCTCAGAATTTACTCTACATTATATCGGCCAAATAGATGATGCGACGTGATTGATCATTGGACGGTCTATGTATGGATCCGACGCGGGCAGATTATGGTGGTCACGTTACGCTACTGAAGCCGTGGGGGGACGCGTGACCCGTGGGAGAGAGACCCTAGAGGAACTGAAAACAAGGCTCACACATGATCGGTGCCTCGCAATTATCGAGGTACTAGTATGAAGCAAGCAAGGATCGTTTAATCTATGAAAGGGAGCTCGTCTTAGCTTCGTCCATGGAGGACTACTAGACCCCAGCACCACGATGAGGTGCGAGCTCTTCGCTGGGGTAAATAGCAAACAAATGAACAAAACATGTGACAGATAAATGGCCGGCAGGGAAAATAAATAGCAGATAGATGGCAGATAGATCGCGAGTAAATGGCAAGTAAATGGCAGCAACAGAGTTAGCAAACAGAGCTGGAGAGGGGGAGACTTACTTGGTGAAGGACTCTCCCAAGGTTTGGTCCTGGGGGAGAGAGAATTGGTGGTTGGTGGTTGGTGGTTGCAGGTTGGAGAAGAGAAGAGAAGATGGAGAGAAGATGGAGAGAAGAAGAGAAAAGGAGAAGAGTAAACAAGAAAGGGAAAGCCTTTAACTACTAGGCGCGTGCCTTCCTTGCTAGAAAATGAAGAGCACCGAGGAAGGTTCAATTGGGTAGGCGCGAGGCAGCACAGTGGAGTGGACCGTACTAGGGTCTACGGTACCCTTCTAAGGGTAATCCAGGCACCGATTCATTCAGGACGTGGACGGGGAAGTCATAGAGCAGCTACAGGTTACTCTAGCAAATCAATCATCTGTTCAAATCAGTAAATTTTAATGACATTTAGAAGACACAAAATATCCCACTGCTACCCGCAGCTAATGGGACAGGACTATGGATATAAAGAAGCTCAAATTTTAGAGCTTTGAGCGAGCTGCTTCTCCTGTGCTTGGTAAATCTTGACCAGCTGACGCACAGACAAGTCAAGCAAGACATCCTCAGATCCACCGGGAATTCGGGCACCAGGAACATCACGAAGAATTGCTATCAAAGTTAGAGTCTAGCTCAAATAAGGCAGGTGGGTATAGTTATGTGTTGCTTACCTTCCACAAGCTCTCCCTGTCCAGTCTGGGTGAAACCATTACCGCCGAATAAGAGAACGGCACACTGAGCACATTCATTCAGAACCATAGCTGACTTCGCCTTAGCCAAGGCCGTGAGTCCACCAAGTTGGCGATCACCTTCTTCCTTGCTCATATGAGTCAATTGGTAGAGGATCTGCTCCACCCATGCCCACATGGTCTCAAGCTCGGCGCCAGCCTTGGCTAGGCGATGACGAACAACGGGCTGGTCCATGAGTGTCTTGCCAAATGCCTCGCGCTTGAGGCAGTAGGAGAAGGCTGCAGACAGAGCCACACGTGCTGAACGAGTGACACCGACGGAAATCACGAGACGCTCGTGGTTGAAGTTGGTCATGATTATACGCATGCCATCACCCTCTTTGCCGACCAGGTTTGATACAGGCACCTTCACATCATCAAGCTCGATGTAAGTTGTTCCACCTGTCTTTTGGCCTGCCACTTGAAGACGACGCATCGAGACACCTGGGTGATTCTTCAGGGGGACGACGACCACAGAAAGACCCTTGCCGCCGGGCCCGCCGGTACGAACGGCCATGGTAGCATAGTCGGACCAAATACCATTGGTGATCCTGTGATAGTTAGTTATCATGACTCCGAGTCGAAGATACTAATAGATTTATCTATTTATATTGTGAGGCAACTTGAAACCCACCATTTCTTGCTTCCATTGATAATGTAGTGCTTTCCATCCGAGCTCTTGGTAGCAGTCGTGACAATATTTGCAACATCACTGCCAGCTTCGGGCTCGGTGATAGCAATGCATGCACGCTTTTTGCCAGTAAGCAAATCTGGAAGGAAGCGTTCCTGCAAATCCTTGCTGCCGAACTTGACAATGGGTGGAATGCCAAAGGCGAAACCGGCATTCAGCGAGCCACCAGGGCCACTCAGACCAGATCTCGCCAGCTATTAAAAAAAGACCAGTGAGCCTCGTCCTTGTTCAATGGGTCACAGTTCGATATGCGCTTACCTCGTCACAGTAGATTCCAGTATAAATGTAATCCCAATTTTCAACCTTGACGCCTAGAATATCGTGGATTCCTACGCGCTTGCACCATTCGACGGGTAGCGGGGCTGGCATGTTGGGGAGTAGCATATTGTGCTTGCAAAAGGTCTGGAAAACATGTTCCGGAACTGTGCCGGCCTTCTCCCATTCCATAGCATGTTGAATGAGGTTTTCCCATGCGAACTTGCGACAAGCTTGTTGGAAGCGCCGGTGCGCAGGAGTGATATATGGGGAAGGAAGGCCGCGCAAGTAAGGCGGCTCGGAGAAGGGGATAGGGTTGAGAGAGTTCTCGGCCATGGTGAAGAGTCTTGAACTTGCTAAACTATTAGGATTAGTATATTTCAATTTGAAACTCAACCCTGGTCAGCTTGGTGCAGCTTTTCTGGGGTAAAATATGATATGGGGAAGAGCGGAAATTAAAAGTAGCTTGTATTAGTTCTCCGCATTCAATGGGTTTGGTTGCTTAGACCGAGGCTCGGTGCTGCCCCATAACCGCGCCAAGGGTACACATGCCTGTGCACAAAATGACTCAGCTATGCTGTGCATCTATCAATATAGTAGGCGGTAGTAATTGGCAATAAGCCTCTTTTTCCGAGAATAACTCTATTACTGAAAGGGAAGGCGGTAGACCCCGACAGAAAGATAAGAGATTGAATGATCACGCAATTCGGACTAACCCCGATGAGGCAAAATTGTCTGGGGAATTTTCTATAAGCCGATTTCCAAGCATTGCCATTCCCCTCTTTCCTCTCCACATTTTTTTATTATTTGTTCTTTTCTTTGTCCTTCTTCTTCTTCTTGTTTTTCTTGTCTTTCTCGTCACCGGTGATATCGTTGTTGTTGTGCACGATATCTTGACAAGAAGAAGAACATTCATCACTACTAGTTTAGTATGGGTGCAACTAATCCGGCCCTGTCGGCCTTGTCCGGCCCTACATATGTCACAGCGCAGACTTTGATTCAACAAGTCGCGTATCTTTTGAGTGACAAGATCTTCTCTTATTCTCCTGAGTCATTTGATCTCGATGTCGCTCTCCGCCAATGGTCTGAAGCCCAAGAAACCAACTCCAATGGCGAATCTCCTGCCCTCAAGACCATGGAGACCCGCCAGGGTGCCGGAAACATTGCCCTGGGTTACCTCTTCTCTCAGGACTTTGACCTGAAGAAGCGTCATGTTCCTCAGGGAATCGTGGCTTCGTCCGCCACTCTTCCCTTCATGCGCACTGCCCTGGAGCAACTCTCTCTCCTCTATTCCGTTGCCAGTCCCGTTGCCGCTCACGTTGCCGCCGTCGACTATGCCGGCGAGGACGGTCTTGTCTCCGACTATGCCTCTGCTCTCTCTCTGGCTGAGGACCTCGGACTGGGCCTTATTTCAAGTGGCTCCGCCCACGAGTCTCAGCACATGGCTCTTTTCACCACTCTGTTGGCCTCTGTCCTTCCCTCCATCCACATCTATGACGGTGTCCGTGTTGGCCGTGAGACCACTCGTGTCATTGATGTCCTGGACAAGGAAGGCCTTAACCGCACCTACGAGACCGTTCGCAAGACTCTTGATGATTCCCGCAACCGTCACCTTGATGCTCAAGGTAAGGTTCTTGACATCCTCAAGACTCTGAACGGTGAGCTCGGAACCGACTACAGTGCGTTCGAGTACCATGGCCACGCCGAGCCCACTTCGGTCCTCGTTGTCTTTGGTACCGTTGAGGCTACTCTGGCTGCCCAGGTCGCTCGCTCTCTGGCCAAGGATGGTGTCCACATTGGTGTTGTCAATGTCCGTGTCTACCGTCCCTTCGTCGAGGAGGAGTTCCTGCGCGTTCTGCCCAAGTCTGTCAAGACTGTTGGCATTCTGGGTCAGGTTGTCGATGACCAGGCTGTCCAAGAGGAGGGTGTTCACTCTTCCCTTTACGAGGATGTCCTGGCTGCCCTGACCTTTGCCACCGACCGCGAGCAGGCTCCCTCTTGCGTCGAGATCAAGTACGCTCGCTCTCAGCGTTGGGATCTCATCTCCACCGCTGCTGCATTCCAGCGCATCTTTGATAAGCCCATTCTCCCCGTCAACACCACCACCAACGAGACTGCACCCCTGCAGCTCCTTGACCCCACTACCGTGCAAGAGTACACCTTCTGGGATGTTGACAACTCTGTCTCCTCGGAGGCTGCCCGTGTTCTTAGCGAGGCTCTTGCTGCTGACTCTGCAAGCAACGTTACTACCAGCAACTCTCACGACAACCTTGTCCAGGGTGGAGCTGTTCGCATCGATATCCGCAAGAGTGCTAAGATTCTGGATGCTCCTTACTCCATCACCTCTGCCGATGTGTCCTACATTGGAAACATTGCCTTGCTGAAGGATGTTGATGTCCTTGCTTCGGTTAAGGACAACTCCCAGGTCATCATCAGCGCTCCTGGCGTGAAGGATGAGGACTTGGAGAAGAAGCTGCCTGCTACCTTCAGACAAGCCGTTGCGCAGCGCGGAATCTCCGTCTTCGTCGTCGACCCTACTGCCGTTGAGGACTCCTCCCTCGAGGCCCTGATCCTGCAGGCTGCCTTCGTCCGCGTCGCTCTTCCTACCCAAGAAGGCGTGGCTACCAAGAAGCTGTCGGCCATCTCTGGCAACGGCGAAGCCCTGGAGAACGTGTTCAAGGATCTCGAGAAGGTTCTCCGCCAGATCGAGATCCCCGAGGCCTGGAAGAAGCCCGAGGGTGCCAACGAGGCTCCTCAGCTCCCCAAGAACATCTCTGCCAACAGCTTTGCTCCCTTCGACAAGGATGAGTCCGAGCCCCCCACTCTTCTCAAGGACTGGGAGACTGCCGCTCGTGGTCTGGCTTTCAAGGAAGCCTTCGGTACCCGCGATGCTCTCCGCCCCGACTTGGCTGCCAAGACCTTCACTGTGCACGTCAAGGAGAACCGCCGTCTCACCCCTACCACCTATGACCGTAACATCTTCCACATTGAGTTCGATCTCGGTGACTCTGGTCTCAAGTATGACATTGGTGAGGCTCTGGGTATCCACGCCGAGAACGACCCCGCCGAGGTTGCCAAGTTCATTGAGTTCTACGGTCTGAACCCCGATGCCATCGTCGAGGTCCCCAGCCGCGAGGACCCTGCCGTTCTGGAGAACCGTACCGTCTACCAGGCTCTGGTCCAGAACGTCGACATCTTCGGCCGTCCCCCCAAGCGCTTCTACGAGGCCCTTGCCGAGTTCGCCAGCGACGAGAAGGAGGCTCTCGACCTCCGCACTCTGGGTGGCCCCGACGGTGCCGTCGAGTTCAAGCGTCGTGCTGAGGTCGACACTGTCACCTTCGCCGATATCCTGCTCGAGTACCCCTCTGCTCACCCCGAGTTCCACGAGATTGTCCGCATCATCGGTCCTCTGAAGCGCCGTGAGTACTCCATCGCCTCTTGCCAGAAGGTGACCCCCAACTCCGTCGCTCTCATGATTGTCGCCGTCACCTGGACCGACCCCAGCGGCCGTGATCGCTTCGGACAGGCTACCCGCTACCTGAGCGGCCTCCAGCCCGGCTCCCCCATCACCGTCAGCGTCAAGTCCAGTGTGATGAAGCTGCCTCCCAAGTCCACCCAGCCCCTTATCATGGCCGGTCTGGGTACAGGTCTGGCTCCCTTCCGTGCCTTCGTTCAGCACCGCGCTCTCGAGAAGGCCCAGGGCAAGGAGATCGGTGCCGTCCTTCTGTACATGGGTTCCCGTCACCAGCGCGAGGAGTACTGCTACGGAGAGGAATGGGAGGCTTACCAGGCCGCCGGTGTCATCACTCTTCTTGGCGCCGCCTTCTCCCGTGACCAGCCCGAGAAGATCTATATCCAGGACCGCATGCGCCAGTCGCTGCCCGAGATCATCCAGGCTTATATCCGCGAGGAGGGTGCTTTCTACCTTTGCGGTCCTACTTGGCCTGTTCCTGATGTCACTGCTGTGCTTGAGGAGGCTATTGCCACCGAGGCTCGCAACAATGGCAAGAAGGTTGAGACCCGCAAGGAGATTGAGAAGCTTAAGGATGAGGAGCGTTACGTCCTTGAGGTTTACTAGATGTCTTCAGGTTTAAGTTGTGAAGTTGTGGTGTGAGATGATGGATGACGGATGACCCCTGATGAGCGACATGCATTTCAAATTTGTTTTTTTTGTCGATTCCCCTCAGCTTTAGATTTCATTTTTGCCTAGCGCAGTGAATGCCTTTATTATAGTATAGACTCAAAATGCATTGGCAAGCTCTGAATAGACTGAATGCTTCGTTTTCTTCCTACTACGTCCGAATCAAAGCAAACTACTATTCGCTGTCGACTTCCCGGGTTTAAACCTCGGTGGGCCCGTCGTTGAAGCCGCGCTCCGGGGGTTGGATCACCGTATCATTTGGTGAGCCAATAATTATATATAGAAAACTTGAAGGGCTCTTTTTGCTGCATGCCAAGTACAGTTTTATGAAAGCTGGACGCCACTTTTCCTTGCTACCTGAAAATTCTGGCAACTTTTTCTGGTTGCCTGAGTACCTGAAAATTTTGGCACCCTTTTTCGTTGCTACCTGAAAATTTGGGTAACTTCCCTATTATCTCAGAGTCCACTATATAGTCCTCTCTTCTAATGTTTTACTCTTTTATATCTATATATTCTTAGGGCTGTTAATAGTATAATACTATAGGATTTTTTGAATACTATAAACTATACTATAATTTTTAAAACCGCTAAATCTATTACTATTAATTATATAATATAATAGGCTAAGTCCCGATCTATTGCCTAGGCTTAGCCTATATAATATAATCTATTAACTCTGTTCTAGGTTATTTAGCTACTACTAGTTACTCTCTATTTCGAGACTTCTTTAAGCTTTAGATAAACTATATATTAGTATTACTTAATTATATTAATTTGGCTATAGCTCTTTATATATCTAAAGCTTTCTTTTCTCTATAGAGTATTAGCGAAAATATAGTAATATAAGAGCGAAGTAACTATAAGAAAATACTAGAATATTATTAAATAAACTAATAAATAGAGTCTCTATAGCTTAATTAATAAGCGACTCTATAGTAAATATCGAAGCTATAATATTTATAATAATAGCTAGTATGTTACGGACCATGCAACCTGAGGGGTCCGCAACTCACAGATGGGCCACCGAGAGCCAATCGTTCCTAGGAAAAGGAACACAGAAGGGTATCACGTGGACGAAGGCCGGAATCAGCCTCTGATTTGCCGTGTCAAAGAATACCGCCTTACTCCAGGTAACGGCGAGGCAGATCACGTGACCCCTACTCCATGATATACTCCGGGAGTATACAGCGGAGTATACGTGACTCCACTGGCGACTCCGGGAGTCGACTAAGGAGTATACGGAAGGGCTAGATATATAAGGACATCTCTTTACGCACATATATTTAGTTCTTCGCGATCAATTCTCAATAAGTTACTACAGTATACCTTCGGACTATTCTTCAATTAGCAGATTCATTTTTGTGACAAATATACTACAAGTAGGGGAGCTCTTCGGACTGACCTACTTGGCGCTCTACCTAGCACATCCTTCGAATTTACTCAACAGAACCTAAGCCCGTATAAGGCTTAGTATAGCGACGGTACAGTTACGAGTCGATACTTAAGGATTACTAGTAGTGCTAGTACAAGGCCATTTCCAGTTACCTTTCAAACAATACGCAAATCTACTCGATAAGAACAAAATACGTTCGAGACGACACAATCCACTAACAGTAACCAGTTAGCAACGCATAACACATTAATCGCCCTGTCAACCGAATCTGTAAAGCATAGTCATCATATCTTCGACCGGCAGTAATCATAAGAGTAAGGCAGCAGAGCCTGTGCCACCCAAGACTCAAACCCGTCAGCCCGACCCCGAGTCAGATAACGAGGATAAAAAGAGAATCAAAGGATTAGAGGAACAGATCAGTCTGCTTATCAGCTAACTCACAGTATTTAAACGAAAACACGACGGAGAAATTAAAGAATTACGCGACTCGGTAAATCAGACCGACGCCCAGATCTAAGTCCCGTTACTAACGACACCGAAGTTGCCCAAGACAGAAAATTTTAATAGAACTCGTTCTAAGTTACGAGGATTCCTTATATAAATAAATATACACCTCGACGTCAATAGGTACAGACTATCGACCGAAGTAAGCAAAGTCATCTTCGTATCGACCTACCTACGAGGACAGACATGGGACTGGCTCGAACCATATATCCGAGAATACTACGAAAAGGACAACTCGGAATGGTCAGCCACAGCGCAAAACATCTTTTCTAGCTACGACAAATTCAAGAATCATCTAGAAAAGACATTTAGTAACATCGACGCTAAGAAAACGGCTGAACGAAAGCTACAGCGTATTCGACAAACCGGCTCAGCTTCAGCATACACCGCAGAATTTATGTAACAAGCAGTAATCCTAGGATAGGAAGACTATACATTGATTCTATACTACGATTATGGTCTTAAACCCTATATTAAGGACGAGCTTGCTCGTATCGACCGACTAGACACGATAGACAAACTCATCGACATTGTAGTCCGGATCGATAATCGCCTTTACGATAGGCAGATAGAAAGACGAGAGGTGGACGGATAGAGAAGAGGCAACGGCAGACCTACCCATCATCGTTTTCAACCTCGACAGCAGAACAACCGCAACAGCGACCCGTATAGTCCACGACCTATAGAGCTCGACGCAGCGAGACTCCTAGTAGAAGAAGAAAAGCGCTGTAAGAAGGAACGGTTATATTTCAAGTATAGCAAACCAGGCTATATGGCAAGGCAGTACCACGGTAAAAGAGAAGGCAATCAGAAGCCTCAACAGCTACGAGCTACCCAGAAAAGAGAAGCTTACGACACTACCAGAACGGTACGACCAGCACAAAGACTATGCGCGACCCAGGAAAAGGAACGATCTAAGACGAATAATCTCTCAGAACGATCCTCTCAAGAAGAACCCAGCACTAAGAAGGAAACCTTAGAAGAACCCGAGCAATAAGAATGGGCTGCTAGATAGCCAATTTTGAAAGAAGCAAAACTTGAGGCATATACTTCCAGTCAGGAACAACCTCAGCAGCGGATCAGATATCCGACTAATCAGATATACAGATAGAACCCACAGTGGGGACCACAGCCATCGCAGCGGATCTACGAACAGCTTAAGGAAGAGCTACAGCACAATAATGAAAATATCGATAGGATTATGAGAATCCTCGACCAGGTATACAATGAGTATTTACAGGAAGTTAAGCTACGAGGGCTTCGGACAACCTCGACATCAGACGAACCGCCGACACGAGAAAAGTAGGCGAAGGAGGCAGGCATCTAGCCATAGACGGCAGACCCTGAGACCTCGGTCGACTCTGAGCTCGAAGAGTACGACAGGCAGGAACAGTATCCCCGGATTGACCTGAACACAGTAGAGAGTCAAGGATAGACCCAGTATGTAGGGGCAACCATCGACTCCCAAGAACTGATGGACGATTCTCTAATGTGGAGCGAGGAGTACCAGAAAACCAGAGAGATTCTAGCATCTCCCCCACAGGAAACACCACAGCTCTTGACGACGCCTCGAGAAACCCTAAAAGATAATGAATTTCCTAGGACGACTAGGGAAGGTCTACAACAATAGACGACCCTCACTCAGCAGGAAATCGACAGTATACCTAAAACACCTCCAGGGGAGGAAGATCCATCGGAGACCTTAGAGGAAGGTTATTAGATAAGTTATTAGGAGGAGCAAGACCTACGACAGTTCTATAAGACTGGAGGTATGGCTCCGGGAGACCCACGAAGGGCTCTATTCGATGAATCAGATGACGATGAACCAGCATCGTATATCGAAGACACAGAAGGAATATACCCGTGCTACAGAAGAAATTGCGCCTGTATTGGATACAGTCGGCACCCAGAACACGACCTGAGAGATGTAATGGGATGTTATGACTACAATTGCGAGACGCACATGTAAGGAAAATTGGACTATGGCGGGGTTGAACCAAAACCACCTAAGAAACTGCTACGACCAAACTGGAGAAGCATCTTAGCCGCCACAGTATAGGGATATCATATGAAAGCAGAAGCAATGATCACATAGAACGACGACACCAAACAAGCCAAGGCACGAGTCATGATTGACTCAGGAGCCTCAGGAAACTTCATGGATACGGGATACGCCAACAAACAATGGGTACCTAAGACCAAGAAGAAAGACATTGCACTGGTCATAGGTCTCAACGGAAAGAAACTAGGACCCGGAATAACACACCACACCAGGTGGATCAACATAATCATCGGCAACCACAAAGAGAGAATCTACTTCGATATTATAGATCTTAGAGGGTATGATGTGGTATTAGGAATTCCATGGCTGCGAGAACATAGCCCACGAATCAACTGGCGAAGAGACGAAATCTACTTCGACCACTGCGAATACATACAAACAGAAACTACATAGACTGGAACAGAACCACCGAGCTTAGAAGGGTCTAGTCACGGGGAGACAGACACCGATTACGGTCCGTACGAAGGCAAACTTAAACGGAACCAGCAGCCCAGAGGCGGGGCACAAGGAAAGATCATAGACATGAGTATGATAGCGACTACGGAACAGCGACCGGACATGTCGGACGACGAACTCAAGGAATATATCATAATACATCACGAATCACAAAAAACCCTCTGCGCAACAGAGGAAGAAACACGGATACCTGCGGAGTACTACGAGTACCGGGATATGTTTGAGCCACTAAAGGATAGTGTGCTGCCGGATCATGGTCCATTTGACCATGAGATCAGACTCAAGGAAGGCAAGGAGCCTATCCACCGGAAGATCTACCAGTTATCACCACTGGAGACAGACGCTTTGAAAAGCTACATCGACGAAAACATAAAGAAAGGATATATCAGAAAATCAACATCCTCGGCAGAATACCCTATCTTCTTTGTTGACAAGAAGGACGGAAGTCTTCGACCTTATATAGACTATCGGCATTTAAATGAGATCACCATCAAGGACAGACACCCATTACCTTTAATTCAGGAAATGCAGGACCGCATTCAAGGAAGTGTTTACTTCACCAAGTACAACATCACCAACGCCTACAATCGCCTCAGAATCAAGCCCGGCGATGAATGGAAGACGGCGTTCAGGACAAAATTTAGGCATTTTGAGTATACGGTCATACCGTTTGGACTCACTAATACGCCCGCAGCATTTCAACGATTCATCTTCAGCATATTAAAAGAATATCTAGACGTCTTTATAATGGCATATCTCGACGACATCCTAGTGTTCTCTAAATCACTAAAAGAACACATTAAACACAACAAAAAGGTACTACAGAAGCTTAGAGAAGCTAAAGTTACACTCAAGTTAAAGAAATGTGAATTTCACGTTAAGAAAACAGACTTCCTAGGATACGTGATCAGCGAAAAAGGATTCGGCATGCAAGAAGACAAGGTCAGAAGCATCCTTGACTGGCCGACTCCCAGGAACATGAAAGAAGTTCAACAGTTCATGGGACTGTGCAATTACTACCGACGAGTGATTGACGGTTTTGGAAAAATCGCATTAAATTTAACCAAATTACTCAAAAAAGACCAAAAGTGGGTCTGGGACAACCAATCAGACGAAGCGTTTAAAAACCTCAAGAAACTGTTCGTTGAACGAACGATCATCGCACCGGCAGATCCAGAAAAACCATACACAGTGGAAACCGATGCATCGGATTATGCACTCGGAGCAAGACTCACTCAACCAGGTGAAAATGGAAAACCACGACCAGTATCGTTCTAGTCCAGAAAAATAATTCCCGCAGAAATCAACTACGACATCCACGACAAAGAACTGCTAGCCATAGTGTCAGCACTCAAGATCTGGAGGGCATATCTAGAAGGAGCAAAACACCAAGTTCTGGTGAAATCAGATCACAAAAACCTAACGTTCTTCACCACCACGAAAGAATTGACAAGACGTCAAGCAAGATGGGCAGAAACCCTGGCAAGATACGATTACAGGATCGAACATTGCCCAGGGACAGCCAACGCTCAGGCGGACGCGCTCAGCAGAAGACCCGACTACGCAGAAGGGGTTAAGGAAGCCGTTCCGGCCATACTCAGAAAAGACGATGACGGCAACTTAGTATATAATCACCAAGTGTTGGCCGCCACCAGTGAAATCCAGGATAACGAATAGGTAAACAGACTCAGGGAAGGTCTGGAGAATGACCTAATCCACAAAAATGGATATTCAGAAAAAATCACAGGAAAGGACGGATTGATCTACATCCACGGATTAATCTACGTACCTCAACAACTTCAACACGAAACAATCCAACGACATCACGACGATCTCACACACAGACATATAGGAGTAGAAAAAACGATTGAACACATTAGAAGGAATTACTACATCCCGAGCGTGCACAGAAAAGTGAGAAACTATATCAAGCAATGTGACACTTATCAGCGAGACAAAGCATCGCGACACATTCTCTATAGAGAACTGCAGAACTCAGCAGTACTAACGCGACTATAGGAATAGATCACCATTGACTTCATCACCAAACTACCTAAGTCAGACGGATATAATATGATCGTGGTAGTTATGGACCGGTTAACGAAGTACTTATACATGATTCCAACAACAGAAACGATCGACGCCAACACCATGGCATTTCTGTTGTTCAGATACGTATTCGCCAATCACGGAACACCCGAGAAGATGACCTCGGACAGAGACAAGCTCTTCACGAGCAAAATATGGCAGTTATTCGCGGACATAATAGGCATTGAGCATAGACTCTCCACGGCCTATCATCCACGAACCAATGGCCAGACAGAGAGAACAAACCAGACACTGGAACAATACCTAAGACACTACGTGAATTACCAGCAAGATAACTAGGCAGGATTGTTGCCACTCGCACAGTTCGCGTACAACAACAGTATACACGCGACCACTAAAGAAACACCATTCTTCGTGAACTATAGGTATAATCCCAGAATTATCGGAGAAAGCATTAGGAAACAAACAGAGGCGGAAGCATCGAGGCTTCTAGCATCGGAACTGAAGCAACTGTATCTGCAGCTGGCGAGAGACATTGAATTTTTCAACCTCCGGATGAAACATCACTACGACAAAGGACACCAGGAGGGACCAGACCTAAAGAGGGGAGAGAAAGTGTATCTCCTACGTCGAAACATCAAAACCAAGCGACCAAGCTCAAAGCTCGACCACCTAAAACTAGGACTATTCGAAATCGAGGAAAAAATTAGACCAGTCAATTATCGCTTAAAGCTACTAAACAGCATGCGACGCATCTATGCGACATTTCATATCTCGTTACTCGAACCCGCACCAGAAAACGCCGAACTCGCTACAAATATGGAAATCGAAGAAGAAACCGAAAACGAATATGAGGTGGAAAATATTCTGGACATGAAACGCGTTAACGGGAAACCTCACTATCTAGTGAAATGGAAGGGGTACGATACCTCGGAAAACACGTGGGAACCTATCGAGAATCTGACGGACTGCCGCCAGCTGGTTTAACAGTTCTATTCGACCCAGAAGGATTACTCAATAAAGAGACATCCAGGCCGTCCCAGAAAGATGAGGACGCCGGATCCGTATTCGCAATCATCTGCGTCAGAGTAGGATCCTCTAACGTTGCCGCCAAGATATAAGCATCGTCAGTATCGGCAAGACGGTCCAGCTCTGCAAGATCCTCAGCGGAGGGAGGATTCTCCTTATCTAACTAAGCCATAAGGTGCGAATTATGGGAAGATATCCGATCGCTTCGGGCCTTAAATAAACGACGTTGTTTCCGAAGGCGAAGTATTTCCATTATTAAATTCATTTGTTGCTTTTCAATCTCCTCCATACGCTTGTCGATAGCCTCTGACTCCTTCAAAACCTTCTGCCACTCGGCATCGCTATGGAATTCACGAACACACTTGCGTCCCCGACGGGTGCATTCGGCACAGTTACGGTTCTTAGTGTCTATGACACAGTCAACGTGGTGAGAAGAACAATACTCGCAAGGATTATCGACAAGGGAACCAAAACGGAGAATCTTATTATACTGAGCCAACCTATTTCGCTTCCGGGTTGTGTTGTCAGTAGGCATATTGCGGAATAAATATAGCTGAAGAGAAAAATGAGAAAAAGAAAGGAATCGATACTTACCTAAGGGGGGTGAGCGGTTATAAGGAAATTCTCGAGGACGAGAATCTACGAAGGAGGGGGATGATGTTACGGACTATATAACCTGAGGGGTCCGCAACTCACAGATAGGCTACCGAGAGCTAATCGTTCCTAGGAAAAGGAACACAGAAGGGTATTATGTGGACGAAGGCCGGAATCAGCCTCTGATTTGCCGTGTTAAAGAATACCGCCTTACTCTAGGTAACGGCGAGGCAGATTACGTGACCCCTACTCTATAATATACTCCGGGAGTATACAGCGGAGTATACGTGACTCTACTGGCGACTCCGGGAGTCGACTAAGGAGTATACGGAAGGGCTAGATATATAAGGACATCTCTTTACGCATATGTATTTAGTTCTTCGCGATTAATTCTTAATAAGTTACTACAGTATACCTTCGGACTATTCTTTAATTAGCAGATTTATTTTTGTGATAAATATACTATAAGTAGGGGAGCTCTTCGGACTGACCTACTTGGCGCTCTACCTGGCACATCCTTCGAATTTACTCAACAGGACCCGAGCCTGTGTAAGGCTTAGTATAGCGACGGTACGGTTGCGAGTCGATACTTAAGGATTACTAGTGGTGCTAGTGTAAGGCCATTTCCAGTTGCCTTTCAAACAATACGTAAATCTACTCGATAAGAACAAGGTACGTTCGAGACGACACGATCTACTAACGGTGACCAGTTAGCAACGCGTAACATAGTATTAATTAGAGTTTTAGTTAGATAGAAAAGATATTATAAGTCTAAGTATATATATCTAGCGAATTAATATTAAAATATATATAAGCTAAATTTAAAATAACTAAAACTATTAGTTTTTATATTAAAAATAATAGAAATAGTAAATTAATTATTACTAATTAACTAAAAATAAATCTATTAAATCTACTAATACTTAGAGAATTAACTAATAAATAGTCTATATAGTAGATATAGATAGAAAATAAACTATAAATAGATAGTATATATTTTATCTCTCTATTAGACTAATATATCTATATCTATTTCTATTTAGAAAAGATAGTACTAAAAATAGACCTATATATAGCCTATAGATAGTCTATTTAGGCCGGTCTATAGGCCAGTTTAGGCTAGTATTTTAAGATTTAGCCTAAACCTAAATATCTATAGATATATCTAAATATCTATTTAGATAGAGCGACTATAGTATTATATAATTTATATAATTTATATAAAATTGAGCTATATTATAGCTATATAGAGCTCTAAACTATACTAACTAATATTGTCTTAGTCTATACTATCTAATACTAGAGAAGAGTATTACTACTAGAGAGAGTACTAGAGAGAGTACTAAAACTACTACTAAAAAGAGTACTAAGAAGAGTACTAAAACTACTACTAAAAAGAGTACTAAATAGAGAGAGTACTAAATAGTATTAATAACTATCTAACTAAGACTAGTAAAAGCTTTTCTTATATTACGGACTATATAATATAAAAGGCCCGCGACTTATAGATAGACTACTAAAAGCTAATTATTTCTAGAAAAAAAATATAGAATATTATTATATAAATAAAGACTAGAATTAGTCTCTAATTTACTATATTAAAGAATACTATCTTACTCTAGATAATAGTGAGATAGATTATATAACTATAACTCTATAATATACTTCTAGAAATATATAAAAAGTTAATATAACTCTAAGAGTAACTCTAAGAAGTTATAATTAGAGTAGAAAGAACTAAATATATAAAAATATCTTTTTATATATATATATTTAGTTCTTTATAATTAATCTATTATAAGTTACTATAGTATATCTTTAGACTATTTTTTAATTAATAGATTTATTTTTATAATAAATATACTATAAATAGAGAAGCTCTTTAAACTAACCTATTTAGCGCTCTATCTAGTATATTCTTCGAAGTTACTTAATAGAACCTAAGCCTATATAAGACTTAGTATAGTAATAGTATAGTTATAAGTCGATACTTAAGAATTACTAGTAGTACTAGTATAAGACTATTTCTAGCCGTTTTTTAGTAATATATAAATCTACTTAATAAGAATAAGATATATTTAAGATAATATAACCTACTAATAGTGACTAGTTAGCAATATATAATATCTATATTATATTCTAGATTACTATTAGATATAGTAAATAGATCTAGATAAATAGTATTTTATATTTTAGATATTTTTAGTTTATAGATAATAAATATAAAAAAAAACTAAGATTTTTTTTCTAAGTTCTAAAATAGAAAATTATAATAGAAAAAACTTATTAGTTTTCTATTAGTTAAAAAAGAGTATCTAATTTCTATTAATCTAGTAGTTATAGAATTTAATTTTAACTATATCTAATTAGTCTATATTCTAAAAATTTTATAGATATATTTTTAGTATCTATACTAGTTATAAAATTCTATTTTCTAAATTTTTTATTATAATTCTTAAAAAAAATTTAATCTCTAGAATATACTAATTTAATCTCTAAAAAAATAATAAAAAATATATAAAAATTAGGATTATATATAAAAAGATCTATAAAATAGATTAGACTTTAATAAAATAGAGATTTATAAAAATTAAATCTAATTTTAGAAATCTAGATAGCTATAAAATCCGAGACAGAAAAGTATAGTATCTCTATAGTAGTCTAATATATATATCTAGATCTTCAATATATTAGCTAAAATTTAGTATTTTTAGTATTTTGTCTTAGTTAAGTAATATTTTTAGAATATAGAAAAAAAACCGCTAGTAATATTATAAAATTAATATAATTTCTTAGCAAAATTAGGGGCCAAATAGGTATTTAGGCATACCTATAGGTACCTATGGGTACCTATAGGTATGGGGGTTTTGGGCGGGTAGCCAAATTTCGGCCTATGGGCCGCCTATTGCACAGGTCTAACTTAGCCTATATAAGATAATCTATTAACCCTACCCTAGGCTATTTAGCCACCACCAGTTACCCTCTATTTCGAGACTTCTTTAAGCTTTAGATAAACTGTATGTTGGCACCGCTTAATTGAATCAATTCGGCTGTAGCCCTTTATATTTACTTACGCTTAAATACCTTTCTCTGGGAAATGAGGAATATATTAAGGTCGTTCTAAAGCTCTTCGATCTTACTAGCGCATCAGGCCCAGAGACAGAAATATTCAAAATAATGCTTCACTATGTATCCTCGGGCTTGCAAATTTTGACTCGTCGCCAAGATTTTATCTTTCTATTAGCAAAGCGACCAGACTTGAATCTCCACCTTCTCAGATATCTGGCATGGAGTACACAATCGTACGGAGCCCAGGATTGAAGCACTAGGGAATATTGCGGGGGTTTTGGGAAATCTCCAGGTCGAAGCTGCTACGACGTGGAGCGAATTATCAAATTGCAATTGAGGGCCTCTACACACACACACACACGCACGCACGCACGCACGCACGTAATTCATTAACGCCCGGTGGCTGAGCCGAGAGGGCAATGTCACTAATCTACCAATATATCCATGTTTTAATATACGCCGTGTCTCCTTGGAGCCTATATAGTGCTTTCTTCCGTATTTGATATCTTAGCTTCCAATCTCATAGTCGGTCCTTGTGGGTTAGTATTGGTTAGTAGACTGGCTTGAAGGCGCTTCTTGAAGTGTTTAATATTCTATCCTCGGTAGTTAAAGCGCGTCTATCTTTTGCTATAAGGTGTTAGGGTTAGTAAAAAGAGATATTCTATCAGTTCGTCGGCAAGTCTAGATAGCCTCGAGTCGGCCCGTGGCGATAGTAAATCGTATTGACGTTTGTACTGCTTCTAAATTCGGCGCCCACTTTTAATCATCGGAGGGTGACTTCCCTCCCAAGAAGAAGGACATGTTACTTCGGTGAGTGTGGGTATATTGTAGTATTTCCGTCCGGTGCGCGGTCTACTTCCGACATCGAAACAGAAAGTGGTCCACAGTCTCTCTTTCTTGTCTATATGTGTATTGATCTGTCTCGGCGGCATTGATCCAGAAGAGATATCCATTGAGTCTTGCTATGCCCGTGCGGAGCTGGGCTAGCACGCTCGCCTCTTTCCACGATAATGGGTTATATAGCTGTCGCGTGTGTTTTCCTGGGAGTGCTGTGAAACCCGTTTTGTCGCGCTTAAGATCTACTACGGAAAACACTTATATTTTGTCAACGACTTCAATAATAGCTATTATGACTACTAGATTGCCTATAAATGTATGATATTAATAACTGCCTACGTCCTTCGTCTATTGAAAAGAACAGTACGGATTTTCAGAAACGTGTAACTAGATGGAACAGTCGCTAGTGTGCTTCGGGAGATGTACAATGGACATGGCCAGGAACCTCTACCATTGTTTGATAATCATCGTGATCCGAATGCTTGTTATAGCAACCCGCGATATTATAAATGGTGATCTTCTTATGAAATCCTGCAACCATCGATTGAAATTACAATATCCCTTCAAGTTAGCGCCACCTTGTTGTCCTTTCCAACTTGCCATTGCCAGCTCACATCTGCCCTTGCGAGTGTCCGGTGTCAGGATATGTTTGCCAACGATAGATTGATATTTGCAGCCTATAAATTGCACACATGTGCGCGGATAAGGTATCTATCGAACGCCGCTAGGCTTGAGGGATGCCGTCGGTGACCGCGGGTGTCACGCCTTTACGCATGAATGCGCTTTCACGACTCCTTATCACCGAATCGCCGGCTCTTTCCCTCATCTCCTTTTTCATAATCCTTCAGTAAATCGGCAAATTCTTCATCAACAGCACCCTGGGCAAATGTCTCAGCGAGTACAAGCCCGTCTTTCATTGCCATATTCCCACCCTCGCCCTGGACTACTTGAGATCAGCATAAAACCATTTCTATCAAAGATACTCAGAGGATATGGATTTAGACTCACATGTTACCATGGGGTGTATCGCATCACCCAGCAGTTAGACTCGGCCTCTGGGAATCTCAGGCGGAATCATGTCACACATTTGCAAAGGGGGCCTCAATATTCCTTCTACCGGCGTTGCAAGGAAAGGTTCAATATATTCTTCGTCGAGACCTTTAAGACTTTCCATCACAAAGCTGTGCATTTGAATCTGGGATGCGCTGTAAGTCTAATATCCGGTACTCTTGGCATTCTCATCAGGCCCAAAATTGAGTTAATGAGCTCTGTTAATTCAATGCACATGTCCCACGAGCCGAAATGTGTACCAGCGTACCAGGCAAACATCCAATAGAATTGGGCGCTTTGTAGATCATGGGAAACTTTCTTGAGTCCTATGAACTGTCTTTTTGGTCCAGCAGATTGCGGCGATTGCTGGAGAGATTTATGGCAAATACCCAACCAATGACAGCATGGCTATTTGGTGCGATGTAGCCCTTCTTGCGGCCGCGGAACCCCCGACTATTGTGCTCGGCCAGGCGGGTGAAGGTTTGCATGCCAAGGAAGAGTGGGTTGACGTGGAGAGTATTCGGGAAACCGAGGAGATTTTCGTTCGTCTCATCTCCAAGATTTGTAACTAGACATCATCATTTGATAAATTCTGAATTCTGAACCTAGTCATCATTTATCAAGCCATTCGTCAAAGGAATATATACCTTTCGGCTATTCCAAGCCCTGGTTCATTGTAATAGCCTCTTTATGATTGGGCTCCCTTATTGAATGAGTAATTAATTGTTTGAAGGCTCAACGCTAACATTCAATGTTCGAACTGCATATGTGTTACGATACTCAGCTGGCTATTGAATCTTCCAGCTATCCCTTTGTCTCAGGGCCCAAACTAGCGGCATTCATAACCGCGTCAGCATCACCTTCAAAGGCACGGTCACCAAATACAACAGCCAATTCCTCTAGAGTATGACCAGCAGTCTCAACATAGTAGAATTTCACAAGCGAAACGGAAATCAAACAGAACCCGGCAATAAGCACATAATAATAGCCTCCCATTTTAGCGAATGCATCGGGGGACGACATGCCGATGATAAAATTGAAAGTCCTGCGAATAGTCAGCCAGTTGAAACTTCGATCCCAAAGTAGGGTAGTTATACATACCAATTCGACACGGTCGATATCGCAACGCCAGCACCGCGGGCGCGGAGTGGGAATACCTCCGCAGGAAGCAGCCAGGGCATGGGGCCCCAAGTGGCTCCGTAAAATGCATTATACAAGACCACGAATGCGAAGACGCCGTGTGCTCGTACTGTTGAACTAATGCTGTTGAGCTCAGTGAAGACGCACATGCCAGCTAAGAAGGCGGCCATGCAGCAACCTAAGATGCAGAAATGTTGATATTAGCCGTTGCGTCTTGTTGGTTATCAGTGTTCTTTTCATCATAAATACTCACCTCCGTACATAAGCAGAGGCCGACGGCCCCAGCGATCCGCAAGAATCCAGGTTGGGATGGTCGCGGCAGTGTAGATGAGTGAGTTTCCAGCGGTCCATAGAAGGGCCTCATGACTTGTGTAGCCAGCCTTTGATAGTGTACTCGGAAGATAGAAAGAAATGACGTTGATTCCGTTCAGTTGGGCAAACATCTGACCAGTGACAGCCATCAAAGTTCGATGGCGATAGCGACCGAACATGTCCTGCGGCATATTAGCATCATCAAACTGGTTTCTTCAAGCGCAGAAGTATCAGAGGTGGGTGACTACGAACCATCCAGGTTACTGGTCCCAGCGTCGCCTCATAAGCGGTGGCCTGCTTGATTTCGAGGAAGATGTGCTGAACATCAGCGTCGTCGACATTTCCGTCCGAGTGGAGGTCTGCTAATGTCTGTAGACAATCTTGCATGAATCCAAAGCGACCCAGCCATCGCGGTGTTTCTGGCAGGAAAAACGACATGAAAATTAATATCGAAGAGAGGCCAATCTGGACGTAGAATGGGGTGCGCCATGATTCATCGCTTGGAATCAAGAAGTAGATGCCGTAGTTGATCCAACAGGACAACGCGAAACTGAAAATGAGCAGCGTGTATTCCATGCCGACCAATAAGCCACGCTGAATGGTTGATGAAAAGTATTAGTAAGAAGTTTCCCAAAATAGTGATGATTGTGTTGTACATACACGATGAGGGCGAGCAATTTCTGCTTGTATAATCGGCACTGTCATGGACAGTATTCCTACTCCGAACCCTTGTATCGTTCTTCCAGCGACGAAAACCGCTAGAGAGGGGGCGAGGGCCTGCATGATTCCGGTAACGAGGTATATTAGGCCGCCGAGTCGCACACATCGCTTTCGCCCAATTCTGTCGGCCAAACTTCCGGCAAAGAACGCTCCAATTGCTGCCGCGACTTGAAGACAAGCCACAATGATTCCTGTTTTGGGGTCAGTTTCGCTTTGGAAGGTCAAATGTCCGTTGTATGTGATTTGATATCGTACCAGTTAGTGAGGTGTTCACGGAATCAGTGGTACCATCAGCGCCTCCTCGATCCCATAGAAACTTTTGGATCCAAGTTGAGTTGACAAGCAGCCCAGCCATGATACCTAACAAGCTATTAGTTTGAGGCGGTTGAAGTAAGGTTTCATTCAAGTACCTTGGTCAAAACCGAATAGCGCATCGCCCAGAGAACCAAAGAGCGATGTCATAATAAGCAGTTTCTTTCCAACAAGCCATTGCGGATAGCGGGCGTTGTAAAACTTAAACCATAGTTGTTCGCGTTGTGCGGCGGCATTAAACGCCAACGCTTCTTCGAAGTCTATAGCCGTGTTCTCATAATGGGCAGAAGTATATTTGTCCTTGACGGCATCCATGACGCAGAATAGGACCTCGGGATGTCCGGGCAGATTGGTTAGGCGAGGGAACTGCTGCGATCCTATCGCAAATAAAGCTACACCCTATGTAGCTACAGACGTCCTTATATAGGTTTCCTAACGCCCTTGAGTAAATTGTGGAGAATCTCCATATCTCGTCATTTCCCCAGATAAATCTCCCCGGGTGACAATATCAAATAGACTTTTTGCGACCACGGCCAAATTACCCCCAGAACTTGCAAGTTTGAACTTGGGTGGAGAATTTCGTCTGTCCAGAATTTGAGTTCAGCAAGATTCACGAAGATCTTTCTGGTGGACGGGGAGTTCATCCTGGATAGGTATTAGACGCCGCCGTCTTGGCGCCGCCACGGTGGGGACTCGAACTAAATCCAAGGTCGAGGCGGAATTTCATTTTGATCAGGTAAAAGTGCCCGTTGCCGTGATCAAAATCCACTTTTAGCATTCTAGGCGGGATTTCCCCCGCTTCAGCCGATCGACGCCCCGCGTAATCTGGGGATCTCAATCAAGTAAATGCTTCCTTATTTTTGCTTCAAATGTCTGAAATATGAGTGTCTCTCCGCGCTGTGGGCCCAAATATTCGCATGGCTTTGAAGCTCGCATGTGAGAAGAACTGATCATCAATGAATGACTGACTTGATGCTGTGCGTTTATGAAATAAGCCCCGGGTGTAGAATTGGAGATGCATGAGTGATATGCTTGACACACACGAATGAAGCGTTTCGTGCAGGTGACCCGTGTGTCCACTTGAATATTTGCAGTCAAAGATTCAGTTTTGAACATTCAAATTTTAAGAGTCCTCAGACTCCTCATTGTTGCCCATGATACGCCTCCGAATACATTGATAAATTGACACACTGGAAAAAATTGAATTTCAATGTTGAACCATGAAATTTTGATGACTTGTTTCCAAAAGTTTGACATCGGGAATAGGGAATGCATATTGATCAAAGAACATTGAAGGCAAATAAATTGATGTTCCATATTCTATGTCTAGATTCTAACCCCAAACATCAAACTGCCATCTCTTCATCCTCATTTGCGTTGCTTCAAAATTGTCAGCATTTTGCTTCGTGTTCCCCCGGTCCTGGTATAGCTGGAGAATCCTGCTTCGAACCTCACGCGACATGACGATCGATCCACACATGTAAAGATTAGCCTTCTCATCAAACAACAGGCGTGAGATTTGTGCCTCCTGTGGCTTGATCTGGTCTTGCACGTAACCCCCGCCCTTCCGCGAGTAAGAAGCAATTATTTGGAGGCAACCGTCAAGAGAAGATTGGATCTCCTCTAGTTCTGACTTGTAGAGGTGCATGTTCTCATCCTGGCAGCCGTAGATAAGGACCATGTTTCCAACGTCGCCATTTAGTTGGTAGGTACGCAAGCGGTGGCGCAGGAATCCCAGGAATGGAGCAATGCCAGATCCATTAGCGACCATGACCAAGGGTGTCATTGGTGAAACTGGTGGTTTGAATTTGGATCTTCGCACATTGCACCAGATGATGGAGTTATTATGTGGTGAAACCGAGTTCTTGTGATGCATGTCTTGCAAGGAGCCAGACATCAAGCCCAGCAGCTGTTCGCCAGAGGCAAGATCGATATTTTTGACTGCCAGTGTGAAGGAAATCATTCTTGGGCTGATGACAGGCGTGGACGCAATGGAGTAGTACCGCGGCTTGATTATTGGGATGTTCTCCAGTAGGAACGAGGTCGGAATCTTCCAGGGTGAGGAGGGATTCGCGATATGGAGCACAGAAGATAGTCTCATTTGCTGAGTGGTGCAGTGAGCCTTGTAATTGGCCAAAAGATCATCCAAGGCCTTCTTACAGGAGGTCGACTCGGTAAACTGCTTCAAACTCAAGATAAGATCCTGTGATATGAGAGCGGAAAAGTCCAGGTGCCTTTCGAAGATTGCATGAAGCGTTACCGGGGTTGTCCAGTGGGATTGAGTATCGGGATCGACGCAGTCGATGGTAATGGGCTGGTGCATCTCGGATTCACTGATGTCAAGGGCTTTTGTGAGCTTTTCGATTTCAGAGGCAGAATTGACCGGCCAGACGACGAGGTGATCGCCAACGGCATACTTGAGTTTAGGCTCATTGCTGATGTCGAGGTCAACGTGGAATGTTGTCCGTTTCGCGTTGGGTGTGATGTTGTAAATGCGATTGACCGTGGTGGGAAAAACAAGCTCCTCTGTTGCTTTGGAGGCTTTCAGTTGAGTAATGGGACGGTACATTTGTGTATGATCGACCTCTGCTTCAGTCGGGCTCAATTTCAGGAGAGGTTCATAATGGCGGGGTCGCTCCGGAATTCCAAGGCCCTCAACAAATGCTTGGAACAAGGCTTTCTTCCATGATAGGAATGTCTCCTGTGTTTCGCCTTTGCCGTCATCTGCTAACTGGATGGGAATCAACTCTTTAGCTCCGAGACTCTCAAACTTTTGTTGCGTGTCCAGAGCAAACTGGTTGTAGAATGTGTAGTTGCTGTTACCAAGGCCCAGAATTGCAAAACGCAGGTTTTGAAGTTTGTTCGACTTTGGAAGAGCTTCCATCCAGTCGCTAAATTTTGTCGCGTTATCCGGAGGATCACCTTCTCCATAGGTTGAAAGTAAAAAGATGGCAAATTTGTCGGAGGGAATGTTGGCGATGCTGCTGCATTCATAATCACTCAAATCGGCAACCAGCGCAGATTTGGAAAATCGGGCGAGAATGTCACGTCTGAGTCTTTGAGCTATTGTGAGAGAGGTTCCAGATTGTGTGCCGTAGAATATGACGATATCTTTCCCCTAAATCGAGACGCTAATCAGTATGGGAATCGGAAGCAATGTTTGGGATGGGTAAAGTGAGGGGGACAACTCACATCGCCGGATAGCACCTGGCTGATATCGCTCTTCTCCGCATGCTTTGTTGTTGCTGTCCCTTGTGGACATTCATGCATCACTTTCTCCAAGGGATTGTAGTTGTAAAGCGGGGAGTCGTATAAAAGAATGGCCGATACAGCTAGAAGCAAAGCGGCGGCCACAATGTCGTCCCATTGAACGGCCGCGACGGGAAGAATCAAGTCTAGCTCTTTCATATTGAAAGGCAAACTCATGTTGGGCGCTGTGGGAATTGCTGTAATGGTTTGGTCCTGGGCGGCCTCTCCTTCGGAATCCTACTAGCACCCACCGAACCTTTATATCCTTCGCTGGAACTCTTTTCTCTGGAGGGTTCAAATGGTGTCATTAGAATAAGGTATTCCCCGCTTGTACAAATTTCATTGCTGATCACGAGGCAATATGCAGCTTGATGTGCTAAGCACATCTATCTATGTGTGTCAATTTCAAATTTATTTTTCATAGAAGACCATGACTGAGACAGCGGGGACTTTTACCAAATTGGGTTGAATATTCCGCTCATCTCATTGATCCCCGTTTCCCCGCTGGTCTCGGAACTGTCACCAGTGCAATTACTCTCTTTCTGAGATCCCCAAAATCCCCGCAGAATCGGAAACAATTTTCTCATTGGGATTCGAATCCCGAATGTCTTCATGCCCCTCCACTGTGGATAGCTAATTGAGGCGGGGAGCAACAGCATCACACAATGGCCACAATTAGATCATAGCTGAGCCATCGGTCACCTGGCTGAACCATGAAAAAGATACTTATAAGAAACTTCATATATTTCATCTCACCTTTCCGCGTCGAAAGAGTCCTGGTATACACACTTGTTCGACCTGTGAAGCAAACGTGAATCATGTTGGGAAGTATCGCTCTTTGCGTCGCAGCAGCGCTGCTTGTTGTGCGCTTCATACTGTATCCTGTTGTGATATACTTCATAGATCCTAAAGGTCTACGGAGGTATCCCAACATGGCCCCTCTTTCTGGTATCAGCAACATTCCTTACATGCTTGAGTCGTCTCGAGGATTCCGCTCAAAGAAGATGACCGAACTACACAAAATTCACCCAGTCATCCGAATCGGTCCCAACTCACTATCATACAGTGCCGCTCGAACCGTCAAGGTGCGCATGAACCTGAAGAAGAATTTATATAGATGACTCAGAGCCAGGGACTGACCTTGATTAGGATATTTATGGGCACTCAACGAAGTGCACCAAAGACGATTTCTATGATTTGCTTTCTGGGTCTCACTACCATCTGGCCGACGTGCTTGATAAGGGAGAGCACCAAAGGAAAAGAAAAGTTCTTTCTAGTGCCTACGCAATTAAGAACTTAGTGGACTGGGAGTACAAGGTTGCAGACAAGATCACCAAACTTGTTAAGCAATTTGACGCACTTTGCACTCCTGATGGTAAAACCGCCACAGATGACAACATCGTGGACTGGCGCGCCTGGTCAAACTTCTTTACTATGGACGCGATCGCGGATATTGGACTCAGTGCTTCCTTAGGCTTCTTGGACCAAGGTAACGATATCACTACATCGGAAACTCTCGACGGTACCGCCAGTCAAGTGAGCTATCGGGATTGCCTGCACAGTCAGATGGTAGCACAATCACAGATTATCTGGGCATACGCGTGGCACACAACCCTTGTTCGCTGGACTCGACGCTTGTCGCTCAACCTAGGCAAACAGCTGGCCAAGGGCGATGGATTTGATGGCATTGTTGTTCACCAGGCTCGCGAACGGCTCAAGCGGTATCAGAAGGGAGAGAAACTCGAGGACTTCTTCCAGGCATTGATGGAATCGAAAGATGGTGTCGCGAATCATCTCCCCTTTGGAGAGATCGTTGCAGAGATTTCGATTATGTGTAAGTGATTGCATTTTACTCCGCCATTCGTCTGGCCAAGACTTTTCTAATTCTTATCTTGTCTAATAGTGAACGCTGGATCCGTATCCACGGCCGTCGCCATTAATAACGCCCTGCTAATGTTGCTCAAGCACCCTGAGGCTCTCCAAAAACTCCGGGAGGAAATTGACAGCATTGCCGATGAGAGCGAAACCGTTCTTTCATACGACCAGGTCAAAGACCTACCTTATCTCAGAGCCTGCTTGGACGAAAGCATGCGTGTCTTGCCTCCTACACCATTCGGGCTTCCTCGGAAAACTCCTCCGGGAGGCTGTGATGTCTTTGGTCAATGGGTTGCTGGAAACACTTCTGTGTCCATGTCATCATATGTGACACACCGAGATGAATCAGTCTTCCCTGACGCAGAGACATTCCGCCCGGAGCGCTGGCTGGGCGAGGATGGCAAGAAGTTACAACCTTATTTCATCACATTCAGCGCCGGAGCTCGAGGATGCATCGGCCGGAACATCAGCTATCTCGAACAGACCATGATTATCGCTACTGTCATCAACCGCTACGATTTCGAGTTCATATCTCCCGACTTTCAGCAAACGGCCTTTGAGCACTTCAATTACAACCCTGGTCCTCTCCCACTGAAGATCCGGCGCCGGCAGCTGGTGGAACAGTGATATAAGATCGTGAGGAGTCTTGTATCCATCACAGCAACATTATATTCTAGTGGCTGTTGTATCGTCCTGAAAATCGCCAGTGTGTTCATTATGAAGTTGCAAAAGAGCCCTTGAGATTTTTCCTTTCGTTACATAGAGACTTTCCCGAGTCTGGTTCAATTTGGGCATGATTTAATGAACAAGATTTTTTTCGTTGCAATCTGATTCCAAGGCTTTCCCTTCTAAAAGTTTTCATGTGTAGCCCTATGCTCACACATAGTGGGTGGCAAAGTACAAGTAGTGCGTGTGTAGAGTGGAATGGCAGGCGTGCCCATAGGGAGTGGAGTGCGTACCGCGAAGTGGTTATCCGAGCCCTGGAGTCGGCATGACCCCCTATGGTCCACCGCTACCGCCCCCGCACATACCTCCGCGTTCGTCTTTTTTCTCTTTCGCTCTGACTTCCCCTCTGACTCTCCCAAATCCTGGCAAACCTCAATAATCACCCCCATATGACACCGAATCTTGAACAAAACTTGATTTCTCAAATAGAAGGGATCTCATGAAGAGAAAAGGTCAGCATCAATTCGCTGTGAACTCTGAAAACTCCCGTCTGGGATGGTACGAAGCCTGGTACGTCTATCTAATACCCAATTATATGTTTTTGCCCCGGACTCGGACTCGGAACTAACTCCGATCGCGACTATGCAGCGAACGCTGCAGGAGGCGTCACATTCGATGTGAGTCAGTTCCAGTTTTAATAGAGAAACTTGAAAATATTGACGCAAATAATACAGGCCAGCGCCGAGCAGCGGATCTTCCATGCAATAATTGCAAAAAAGCAAAAACAAAATGTGCTGGTGGCAAAGGGGACGTTTTTCGAGCTGTGCACTATTCTTCAGTATCAGATAGATGTGCGACAAGACGGTCGCGACGATTTTCTACGACTACCATCGACCAATCTGATGAAAATGCTGGGGACGAACATGCGACCCTGCATGACATGTCGGTCGCTACAGAGCATTCCGACGCGCCTGAGGGTCCCAGCTCCTCCGAAAGTCCAGCGCAGGATGCTTGGACGGGAGAAGGCTTATTCTCACCTAAGGACTCTGCAGATATACATGTAGAGACCGGGGTTCCCGAGCTCGAGCCAAGCTCACTCACAGATATTCCGGCAAGGGATATCTTGACTGCCAGTGGTTTCAGCCACTCTGAGTCTTCGCCATATCAGGTTGATATCCAAGTGAGTACTCCTATGATTACATGTATATCCAGTGCTATCGCAAAAAAAAAAAAAAAAACAACCCAACCCCCCCTCCCCGGATCAAATATTCCTTTCAGTTTGTAAAGAAATGCTGACTTTGTATCAGCAGTCATCTCCCGCATTTTCTACCGTGCTCTCTACAAGTAGCCAAAAGTCTTCCCTCTGGCCACTGAATACGGACTTCGAAGCTTCTCTTTTCCAACATTTCCTTGTTGAACTTTCGCCTTGGGTAAGTGTTTTATTCGACTGATTGTGGTGATTCCAAGGACTTGACTTGGCTAACCAGGATTGGACTCCAGTTTGACTACTGTGATCCACAAAGACATTTCCGAAACTACGTCGCCAATGCCGCAGCTACCAGCAATACGCTGCTATATGCAATTTTTGCTGTATCTGCACGTCACATGAGCCTGACCTCTTCATCGAATCGATATCTTGTCTTCGCCGAAGAATGCCAACAGACCTGTTTAAAATCTTTAATAAGCGTCTTGAGTGACTACGAAAAGACGGTTGAAGAAAATGTTTTTGCATCCGCTCTGATTCTCCGCCTGAGCGAAGAAATGACTGGTGAGTGTTTGATCATTGCCGCTCTAGGAGTCCCCATCCCCTCGCCACCAATGCATGATACAGGCGAAATACTAACCATGCCCAGAGCCACAACCAGGATCCCACGTCACCTCCCACACACTCTCCGCCCAGCTCTTGATTAGAATCAAGGCTGGAAACGTCACCGAGTCAATATTTGCCGATGCCGCGTTTTTGGTCACGCTCCGCCAGGAGATATTCATCTCCAATCTGACTCAAAAGCCGGTGGGGTCGATCGCTGAACATTGTAATATCGATTCGTCATTGAACCCAGTATCCGACCCCATGTGGGCCTGCAGGACCATCGCCCTCGCAGCTCAGGTCACTGATTTTGCTTACGGCGATATTGAATCACAAGCATCGTATCGATGGCAATGCCTGATGCAATACCTTCACGATTGGGAGGCCCTACGGCCGCCTTCATTTGAACCAATTTTCCGTGAAAGCGGCGGACAGGCTTCTGATCCCTTCCCCAGATTACATTTCTGTAGCGATTACCACGTCGCTGCTAGTCAATATGCCGAGCTCTCTCGCATCCTGCTGTTAGCATCTGACCCAAACGCCTCTAAACTGCGCATTGGGAGATTAGGCCAAGGTCGGAATCATGACGACGGTATTCGGGAATCTGTTCGTCTTATATGTGGGGTGGCCTTGGCCAACAGACAATTCATGCCAGCAAGGTCCACGGCGGGACTGGTCATATCGATGTGCGGGGAACTATTTCATGAGCCAGGCGAGACTCGCGTGCTGTTCGAGCTACTCACTGACGCTGAATCTCATCTTGGATGGCCTTGCTTGAAGGTGAAAGATGATCTTCAGCGGCTGTGGAGACTCTCTGACGTCTAGACTTGTACCAAAACATGATAACATTGAATTACAATCAGCTCAGTTTCTACACTGCTTTAGTACAATACCGAGGTGGTCTTCAAAAATGTTGACCTCGGATCAACCCGTTTACTTTTTCGCGAACTTGTTCTTGGTACGGAAAGCCTGCCAAATCAGGTAATATCTTCCGCATATGGGTCAGTGGCGTTCTCGACCACATACATATGCGAATATGCAGTACTTCATGTCATTTCCAATCCGGAGGTATAATTTACCAGTGACAGAACTTGAGCGATCCCAATTTGCTCAACCATTTCAAAAATCTTACTTTTCTCAGGGCTGGGATAATAGTTGCGCTCCCTGTTCAAGATTGAAGGACCTTGGGATATCCCGAGAAGGCGCAATCTTTGCCCGGGACGTGTTCTCAGAAGGCGTAGGGCGTGAGCAACTTACCATAGACTGCAATGATGGATAGGCAGACGAAATATGAATAGTCCATAATATGAGATAACGTTGTACCGAGGTTATAACTTTGATAATTATTTGATCGTTCGTTATGTGATCCTGCACATACTTTGGAGCATTTGTGAAATTACGAGCCCGCAAGTTTTCTCCATTCCATTTCGATTGTCTCAATGCATACCTCCCATAATGCATGATAAGGGACTTTTTGGAGCTTTATTCAGTGTCTTATTCGGAACGATGCGCATTGCTTGGGCTTCTGACTCTGCGCCATGGCCTTGTGTCGGCAATGATTCAGCAAGTCTTGTTGGCAGCCATTACAACCAGTGCGATTAGATCTCCCTTTCATTAACCAAATTTGCTTACTGAGGCCGATTTCAGCTGGAGCTATGCAGATGGCGTCTATGATCTAACTAGATCCGACTTGATGGATGTGACCGAGCCGATCACGATCTCCAACATGTTGGGATCTCGCAAGACGGCAGTCATAGAGCCGTCACGTTCTGCCCTGGTGATAATCTATATGCAGAGTGAGCGATATTGACCTGTCAAGCCTTCAGTAACTGATCAAGATAGCTCCAGACTACTTTATCCACCCTTCTCTCGCGCCCGATGCCACAGCTGGTAGGGGTATTGTCAACACGACCGTCAAAATGGCTGAAGCATTTCGCAAGGCAGACATGAAGGTCACATGGGTCAATGTGAGTCTCTACTACAGACAACCGGAAGGGTTTTCTAACGGTCAAATGTTGAATAGTGGGGAATTGACGACTACGATATGATGACGATGCCTCCTTCGCTGCTGGCCGACTTCAGCAATGGAACGAACAGGATGGCTGGTTCGTTATCATCCTGAGATCACTTCTAAAATTAATAGCACTAACTTGGATGCAGAGTCCTTCGGCAGTGATATGGGGGTCCACGATGGTGTTGATGTTGGCAGACTGTTATGGCGTGGTGCCTGGGACAGCCAGTCATATGGACCGCTACAGTCTCTCCGACTCGCTGGAGAAAAGGCGGGGACCGATACGTTATTCCACAAGAGTAGGCAACTGTCGACGTGATTGGCCTTACCGCCGGTCGCATGCAACTTTAAAGAGAGGCGAGCTGACAAGGTTCTAGATCGGCAAAGTGGTCTTTGGGGAGCCCAGACTCCACTCGGGCTGTGGCTTGAGGATAACAAGATTACTACACTCTTCCTCGGCGGGGTGAATGTGGATCAGTGTGTTGTAAGTTACTTGAGGGCAATTATAATGCGATTTTGGCGCTGAATAGCTTTTACAGTGGGGAACACTCCTTGATGGATTCTACAAGGGATACGATGTCTTCCTCGTGCCGGATATCTCGGCCACAACTAGCCTATACTAGTGAGTCGACTTCATTCATTCCAGTACATTGAATGACCCTGTGGATCGTTTAAGACTTACTTAAAGTGCTTCTCAAATGGTTTACTATAATACAGACTGTAAGTTCTTCCGGGACGCGTCACATAATCTTGTCTACGTTTTTCTAACACTCGATATAGCGCGGAGTTTCTTGACCAACTCCACCCAGATTGTGGAAGGTATCCAGGCATAAAGATGCAGAGCCTTTGAAGGGATGTGCCCAGACGCCAACTGGTTCGACTCATTCAAGGGTTCAAATGTTGAATTGATCTTTAAACCTTCAGATTTTGGCCTTGCATAATCGAAATTTAAACAATTCTTCTACTAGCATTAGACATGCTCAGGAATGACCCATTCACATGTGCACGTAGTCATTCCATGTCGGATGCGACATACATTATAAGCAACACCCGAAAAGAGAATCAGCAATCGATTATTCTTCCTATGTATCTAATTGGTCAATTAGTCAATATTTAGCACATTGGATATGTTTGTTTATTAAGTGATGCTTCAATGGTCATATCCTTGAGGGGATTTGATTGTGTGTTGTATTGGATGTGTTGTCTAGATACAAGTAGACCAAGTAACGGAGATACACGTCTTCACGTGACCCCAGCCTCATTATCTCAGCAACCGGGATATTCCAACAGGATGCTTCAAATGTTCAAATGTGGACGGTTCGAGTCCAAATATCAATACACAGATCTATGCTTGTTGGGCCAACGTTTCCTCATGTTCAACAGACGTTTCGTTGTCCGCCATGTGATCCCGCTTGAGCGCATTGAATCCCTGAGCTGCAATGTGGTCTTCTTCCATCAGGCTGTACTTCCCCGGCCGCTTTCTCGAGGTTGCATCGGCGATATTGTGCACAAATACATTAGGATTCTCTCGGAAGTAACGGTCAACATCTTCCAAGCTTCGACCAGCAGTCTCTGGGAAGAAGAGATAAGCGATGGGAATGAAAGAGGCGTTCAGCACAGTCCAAATGATGTAGAATTTCCACTTCAGATTCTGAATGCCGATGGGCGTGACCTCAACAACCATGAAGTTGAATGCCCAGTTTGTGGCTGAGCTTAAGGCTGTGCCTTTGGTTCGCATTGCCAGCTAAATCAAATATATTAGCTTTGTAATGTGTACTGTGTGGATTATGATTCCTGCATACCGAGTTGATCTCCACTGGGTAAAGCCAAGGAATGGACTGAAATCCTAGTCCGAAGAATAGGTAGTAGCCAAAGAAAAATCCCACTGATGCTGAAGCTACAGTTTTTGGATCGTCAAACCCGCTCTTCTCATTAAAGCGAAGGAGAACTGTAATCATAAGGTAACACAAGCTTTGACCTGCTGCACACGTTAGGAGTAGCTTTCTTCTCCCAAGCCTTTCAATGACGAGGACAGAAAAGCAGCCTGCGATCATGTAACTGACAGAGTTGCACGCAGTCAAAAGTCGAGCCAGCTCATCGGTGAGTCCAACTGATTGTATGAGCACGGTTGGGAGGTAGTAGGAGGTTACATTTATCCCGGAAAGCTGCGACATGGCTTGTGAGGTTATGCCGAGCATCAAGCGTCGGAAGTAACAAGTTTCATCCTTCTTCGAGCTTCCAGTAAGAATACTGGACCATGAGACCCCCTGCTGGGCTTCGGTAACCACCATACCGCGGATATCAGCAACAATAGCTAAGACCTCCGCGTCATTCACCTCTTTGGTCTCAAGATCGGCAACAATCTGGGTCGCTTCCTCGATGCGATCTTTCTGAATCAGCCATCGTGGCGACTCTGGGAGCCAAGGCACAGTCGCGAAAATGATTATTATGAAGAAGAACTGGAATGCAAGTGGCATTCTCCAGGAGACGGGCCCGGAGATATAGGAAAAGGCCAGGGTGATCCAATTGGATAGCGAGTATCCGGCGATATTGAATACCATCTCCAGAACCACAAGTTTTCCTCTCCACTTCGCTTGCGAGGTCTCTCCTTGCCAGGTCGGCGCTGTGGCTGTGTTTATTCCATTACCGAGACCGCTAATGATACGACCTGTGATCATCTGAGGAACGCTGCTTGCAGAGACTTGGAGGATTCCTCCTATTGTCATAACAAGCGTTCCCAAGAGAATGGAATTCTTTCTTCCGAGTCTTTCTCCGAGGTACACTGCCGATATTGCTCCGAAAAAACACCCGACATCATAAATAGCTGTCACCGTGCCGAGCATTGATGTGTGCGAGGGGCCACGGAGGTTAAGAGTTGAGAGGAAGTCATCGGTTACAATGACACCGCCTAAGGCCGAATTAATATTGAAATTGACGGTAAGAGTGATGGAGCTCCAAAGTGAGTCGTACCGAAAACACCTTGATCATAGCCGAACAAGGTCATATCAGCCGTGCAGGCTACTGTCACCCAGAACGTAAGCCAACCTCCTCTTAATCCCCATCTGGAGTATAGATTTGATGCTGAAAAATCCAGCATCTTGAATTGGTTCGCCTTTCTTGCAGATCAACTCTTGAAGTGCGGATGAAAAGAGGCGAGAAGGATACTAAGGGAAATAACCACCATGACGAGGGAACGAGGTTTGCATTTAAGGAGAACGAAGGGAGCATATTGTTTCGATATAGTCGTGAACTTTGTACCGTAAGTAAACACGATGGGAGAATCCGGGGATTCGTATCCACCCCCGTGTTTTCCCCGAGGTTGACATAGTCTCATCTCCGAAGGCGGGATTTTCAGCTCGATAAGGCATGTTCCGCCATCGACATCATACAGCAGGCAAGTGAATATTAAGGGTAGAGTTTGAGTAAGCGATTGACTCTATAGATCCCAAGGGCAAAGAACAAAGATTCTTAGGAGTTTCGCTGAGCAAACGAATGAGCTTCTCAGGTGGGGAAGCTTTGAGAAAACGCGGGGTCACACCCGAAGGTTTCCCATGATTTAACACAGGGATCAGAGTGGAACCAAGTGCCGGATCGGGGTCCTAAGCTTGATATGGCAATTCCCCCTATCAGTAATAAACTCCATCCAGCCCTACAACCTACTTCGGATCGAATATCGCAGCTGTTGTATTCAACGTTCTATGCACTGTGGGCTCAAGCACAGAATTTGAACCAGGCCTCCCTGACAATTTGGCTCGCCTGTTATTCACGGCAGCTTAAATAACTTCAAATGCCCGCTAAACAGAAGGTGGAACTTGTATAGTAGTATCTTCGTCAATCCTTATTCCTCCTCGAAGGCCGGATTACCAACTTGAATATGGCCGCCGACATCCCAAAATTTATGAAAGCACTCAGGTATGTATAGACATCTGCAGATAGAGCACTGAGTCGGGAGGTCCTCGGAATTAATAGAGCCCTGGCCTCAAGGTACTCAAATAGGCCGATCGAGCAAACATTTGAAACAAAAACAAATCAATGCCGGTGAAGCTAATGAAATGAATTCATCATGTATTCTCTAGATATGAGAAGCCCAAAGTCTTTAATGTCGTTGGTGTGCCGGTTCCGGAGTTGCGTGACGATGACATCTTGGTAAAAGACCCATCTGACTAGGTCATAAAGGGTAAAAAAAATTAACCGGATTCAGATCAAAATCAAGGCATGTGGCGTCTGTGGCACGGATTTGCACATCCATGAGGGCGAATTCATTGCACAGGTGAGCGACTCCAAATCCGACTTGTTGATTTCAACTTCCCGCTAACTGAAAGCTGCAGTTCCCTCTGATTCCAGGTAAAGTGTTCTAAATTCCTGTTCCCCCAGCAGGGTGCTTTGGTTTATGGAGGTGAAATTGGGACCCAGCTAATGGAGTCGCCCAGGCCATGAAACGGTCGGCGTGGTAGTAGCCATGGGCCCAAAAGTACAAGGTTTCTCTCTCGGCGATCGTGTCGTCGCAGACAACTCTGAGCTTTGTGATGAATGCTTCTTTTGCCGCAAGGGTGATAGTCTTTTCTGCGAGAAGTACGAAGCTCACGGGGCTACGTTGAATGGTTCTTTTGCGGAATACTGCGCCTACCCAGGTTAGATTCTTACACTTCTCATTCACCTTCAGAAGGCTGATCTTCTGTCAACTCATCAGCTATGAAAGTGTTCAAAATTCAAAATATCTCTGACTTGAATGCGACTCTTATCGAGCCAGCTTCATGTGCCGTACATGGGCTTGAGCAGATATCCCCAAAACCTGGATCCTCTGCACTGCTATTTGGTGCTGGTCCCACTGGAATGGTGAGTTTCAAGTTCGGCACAGTGTATGCGTGATAACAGGTTCCAACTCTTAAATCAGGTCCTCGCACAACTGCTTCGATTGAACGGTGTTTCTCGTCTTGTTCTTGCTGCCCCGTCAGGCTTGAAGTTTGATCTAGCTAAGAAGCTCAACATTGCGGATGAATATATTCCTCTCTCTAGATCGAATGCGTTGCAATCCTTTGAGGATTTGAAAAATGCCAACCCCCGTGGGTTCGACACCGTGATTGAAGCAACAGGGAACACAAGTGTTCTCGAGAGATCCATCAACTATGTGTGCCGAGGTGGAAAGCTCGTTGTTTATGGCGTTTATGCAGACAAGGATCGGGTCTCCTGGCCGCCGAGCAAACTTTGTGAGTGAACTTGCCCCAAGATGCTGAAGCTGATCGTGCACACGTAGCTAATATATGGCTAGTTGGCGATGAGATTACTATTGTCGGGAGCTTTGCCCAAGTCAACAGATTTCCGCATGCTATTGACTACTTGTGCTCTGGAAAAGTACAAGTTGAGGGTATTATCACCAAGACATTCAAGATTGACCAGTGGAAAGAGTGCCTTGAAGCAGTTCGAGACAAGAAGGTCATCAAAGCAGCCATTGTATTTGATTAGAGTAAAGACTTGGACATTTAACAAACCTTGGAATGAAGATATATGGTTGAAGTTTCAAATGTTTGCACATAGTACGCGGTCTGTGTCGTGTTGAGACGCGTTCCCGCTTTCCCGCTTCTGGTTCGGAGCCAAGGTGACTGACCGCCTGCAAGACCGCCTTCCGTTCTATGTTCTGCCGTTCTTATGCTCTGCCCGTTCTATATTTCCATCCCCAAACGAGCCAAGGCAGCAATTTTGTACTCGGGTTTGTGGCTTTTATTTCGAATACAGCTGAATTCCAGACCATATGCAGTGGAAAAGAGCTGATACCAAGCACTACCCACACAATTCCCTTGACCTTCGAAATGAAAAATATGTTCCGAATACTGGGCGTTCCAATGTCAAGCCATACGTGCTTGGCGTGGGCAGCATCTACCTCCTTTCTCGTTGGCGAGTTCAAGCATTGCATGCAAAAATTACTCGACGCCAATAGAATGGTGCTGAGTATATTGATGATAAAATGCGCTGCCGTTGTTATCCAGCCAGCAACGTTGCATTTTCCATTGTAGAATGCGACACTGTTGTTGACCATTGGGTATTCAATACGGATCACAAGTAGTGCCGTGAGGTTGATGCTGAAGACCAAAGCCGCCGCAGCTGCTGAAAGGACAATTGTGAGTCGCCATGCTCCGAACAAACTCGGCCTTGGTGGGGGTTCAGTGGTTTCCTGCTTTTCACTTCGTCGACAAAGTTGCGGGATGAACTTCTTGAAAGACATCAGGTTGATAGCTTCGTTGGAAGCGGAGGCTCAAGCTTGATGGAAGAGATGGAAGAACCGTCAGGGTATTAGGTTCCCTAAAAAGACAAGATTTCATAAGGGATATCCATTGGGAAAAGCAAATTGCAATTCCCTAGTAGCCACCCGCACAGAGAAAAAAGAGAAAGAAAGAGAATTCAGATAGGCTGAATCGCCTTGTATGCAGTCTGGGGTTGCAGGCAATGTCAGCTTATTCAGTCACAAGAAGAAAATCCCTTCCATGTTCCAAGGTTGCATTCGTAAAACCAGGTCACCCCTGTTATTTTGTCTCATATTGTTCCAATCATTTAAACTAAGCATGAGATACATTATTTTCATTGACATGTCACGTGTCGTTCAAACTCGTGCTGTCGGCCCATATTTGGTTTTGCCGTACGCACCACTCATCTCCTTCCTGATCTCCAACGCCTTTCTATAAGGAGGAGCAGTCGGAGGCTGTACTGGTTGCAAGCTGACATGGTCAGGTGGGAGGGTATAGGATGCATCTGAGTCCCAAGCAGATAGATCACCACAAGCAATGAAGGAAGGGATCCATCGATTCTCCGGAACAAATTTGTTCGACATCTTTTGGCTGATAGATTGGTCGTCTGCTTCAGAATTTTGCTGCAGACGACGAACCTCTGTAGTATGCGTCGAGTTGGACTCGCCATCATTTTGTGTTTCGGCCAGGACGGGTCGGGCATTGGTGTCTTGGTCGAGTTCACCTTGTACCTCGAGGCCCACATTTCCATCTTCTGATACAGGCTTAGGAGTAGCAGCGCCACCAAAGAGAGGGTTCTTCAATGCCGCCATGCCAACGGGACCTCCGTTGCTAACTGGCGGGATATAGCCTTCGCAAACAATGAATGCTTCCAAACTGCTGGCACGACTGCTTCGTGGCTTGGAGACGCTGACCCGCTCGAAGACAGTTCGCAGTTGTGCATAAAGGAGATCAACATCGCGAGCTCGGAAAATCTTAGCCACAAACTTGCCGCCTGGCCGAAGAACACCCATGGCCAAGTTGAGGGCTGCGTAGAGTAGTTGGGACTGGATGTAAATGTCCAGGTCGTGCAAGCCCGTCACATCAGGCGCACCGTCAGAGATGACGAGATCGACAGGATGAGGCTCTCTAATTGCAGAGGGAGGATTCGATGTTGAGTCAGTGGAGGTGGATGGGGTTTCATAAGCTTCGGGGTCCAGGGCACGTAGTAGAAGAGGAATGGTGGAGGGATGGGTGATATCAGCTTTGAGAGTGGTAATGCCTTCGAGTGGCGCCATGGGTTGCAAATCAATGGACACGATTTTGACATTTTTGCGAGGTTTCAATTCGGCATTGGGGTCGCTTTCTCCAAACTGAGGCTCCTCATTCTCGTTTGACTTGGTCACATCGCTGCCCTCTTCCAAGGCCTGTCTTTCTCTCTGCTTCTTCTCTAGCCATGCTCGTCGGCCAAAGCTTTCTCCCTTGATCAGGACTCGGCTAAGTACTTGACTCCAACTTCCCGGAGCAGCACAAAGATCCACCACGCGCGTGACATTATCAGGGTTCTCGTGGTCGAAGAGGTCGAATTGTTCGTCAATTTGAATCAGCTTGAAGGCGGAGCGGGCACGCCAATTCTGCTCTTTCGCGAGACGATAGTAAGCGTCGCGCTTATCCTTGGAGGATTTACCCATTTTAAGACAGAGTGCAGAGCAATTATCTGCCTTTCTTTTCCTTTTGCCCTTTTCTTTGCCCCGCCAATTGAAGTGGGATAATAATTAGTGGGAACAAGATAGATTCGGAGGATTGAAGGCGGGGAGTCGCGATAAGATTTCCAGGCGGACCTTTTTCTGCCGCTTTTTTTTTTCCTTCGCCGACGACCTTTTTCTTTCCTCTTCTCGTCCATCTCTCCAACTTGACTGCTACGATCCGAAATTCACAGTCACCATGGGTCAAAAAAGAGGACGCGACGCGAAAGCCCAAGCGACGCAATCAAATAAGCGCAAGAAGGGCGGCAAGGCCAAGCCTGCCTCGGAGGATGATTCCTGGGATGGCGTTGTTGGCATTGAAGATCTTAACTGGAAGGAAGTCGCTCTTCCCGATCGAATGGAGGATGCCGGTGGTTTCCTTGGCTTAGAGGAGATTGACGGAGTTGATGTGATCAAGCTTGAGGGCTCTGCGGGTGTTCAATTCAAGGTGAGTAGCTCCGACGAGAGCCTCTGTTTGCCTAGCATAATTTTGTTGACCTAGATCATTCGATGGAAATAGGCCAAGTCCGGAAAGCCCAAGAAATCTATCCTCAAGCAGCCCTCCTCAGACGATGACGGTGAGGAGTGGTCTGGCTTCAGCGACGAGGAGTCCCAGAAGCCTGCTGCTACAGCCGCTGCTACGCAAGAACCCACGGACAAGAAAGCGAAGAATAAGAAAGATACCCCCAAGCAGAATGATAAGAAGGATTCGAAAGAGGACAATAAGAAGGACTCTAAGGACACAAACAAAAAGGAGAAGAACGCCAAAAACGCCAAATCAAAGGAGACCGAAAACAAGAAGGCCACACCCCAAGAGCCGAATCTGAAGTCCGATCTCTCTTTCGCGGCTCTTGAAGAGACCGAGGACGATGACGATGTCGATGTGTCTGAATGGGACAGCCTCGGTTTGTCTCCTGAGCTTCTTACCGGTCTTTCCAAGTTGAAATTCGCTACACCTACTACCGTGCAAAAAGCTTGCATTCCGCATATCATCGATGGACATGACGTTGTTGGAAAGGCATCTACGGGTTCCGGAAAAACCCTGGCATTCGGCATTCCTATCCTTGAACATTATCTCGGACAAAGATCGAAGAAGGTGGAGCAGGAGGAGAAGGCTACAAAAACCCCAATGGCATTGATTATGTCTCCTACCCGAGAATTGGCACACCAATTGGCGAAGCACATCGGCGATCTGGTCGCGAACTCTCCTGACACAAACGCACGCATTGCGTTGCTGACTGGAGGTCTTTCCATTCAAAAGCAGCAGCGCCAGCTCGCCCATGCCGACATTGTCATTGGAACTCCTGGTCGTGTCTGGGAAATTCTCAGTACTGGATCTGGGCTGATTCGAAAGATGCAAAAGATTCAATTCCTAGTCGTTGACGAGGCCGATCGACTTCTCAGCGAAGGTCACTTCAAGGAAGTTGAGGAGATTCTGGGTGCACTGGACAAGCCACAGGCAGGTGCCTTG
>KB644796.1:108169-121750 GCA_000347475.1 Penicillium paxilli ATCC 26601
AACGACAGACCCTCGTCTTCTCCGCCACTTTCCATCGCGACCTGCAGCAGAAGCTTGCTGGAAAGGGTCGTTGGACCGCTGGTGATATGATGGATAAGAAGGAGTCCATGGAGTATCTTCTGAAGAAGCTCAATTTCCGTGAGGAGAAGCCCAAGTTCATTGATACCAACCCCGTAGAGCAGATGGCTCAGGGTCTGAAGGAGGGTATCGTCGAATGTCCTGCAATGGAGAAGGATCTCTATCTTTATTCACTTATGCTTTACCACCCCAAGCACCGAACCCTGGTTTTCACCAACTCGATCTCTGCCGTCCGTCGTCTCACTCAGTTGCTGCAAAACCTCCAACTTCCCGCGCTCGCCCTTCACTCTTCCATGGCTCAAAAGGCCCGTCTTCGCTCTGTGGAGCGTTTCTCTTCACCCACCGCTGACCCTAGCTCCATCCTCGTCGCTACTGACGTTGCTGCTCGTGGTCTTGATATCAAGGGCATCGATTGTGTTGTCCATTACCACGCTCCTCGTACCGCTGATGCCTATGTGCACCGATCTGGACGTACTGCGCGTGCCGGTGCATCGGGTAAGAGTATCATCATCTGTGCACCTGATGAAGTGGTCAGCGTGGCTCGCCTGGCTGCAAAGGTCCATGCCAAAAAGGCAGGCGCCAATGCGAAGAAGCTTCCCCTGGAATCACTCGAGATTGACCGCCGTGTCGTTTCTCGTGTCCGTCAACGCATCAACATCGCAAAGAAGATTACCGACTCCAACATCGCTAAGGAGAAGATTTCTGCTGAGGATAACTGGCTCCGTGCGGCAGCCGACGATCTCGGTGTCGATTATGACTCCGACGAGTTCGATGAATCACAAGGAAAGGGTCGTGGTCGTGGAGGAGGTCGACACCAACGTGATAAGCAGAACAGCAGCATCACCAAGGGTGAGCTGGCTGGCCTTCGCGCAGAACTGAAATCACTACTCTCACAAAGGATCAACATCGGAGTGAGCGAACGATACCTGACTGCTGGCCGGGTCGATATCGAAGCTCTTCTCCGTGGCGAAGGAAACAACTCATTTTTGGGTCACCTAGACCCCTTGAACTTCTAAATATTTGGATCGTTGTGAATAACATTGGCGACTTAATGTATTTACTGCTACATAATGGAGTTCTCATGCATAGGGTTCCAGCTATGGTGTATCTTTTCTATCGAATAACTTGAACCAATAACTGCTATCTTCTGTAACACATACCCACTGAAGGAAATGAACCCGGGAAAGGGTAATAGTGCCATTTGGACACAACTGCAAAATGGTAAACCCCAGGAGTAGTGCTTTGACCGTTTTCCTAGTTCGTTTGCAGAAGATTTGCAGTAGAATGATCATCATGCTCAACCCTTTTGTCCGGCGCTAAACATACTAGTAAACTATAATATGCCGGTCCCATCAACAACCACGTGGAAAGAGCCCCCTTATCTTTATTCGGCATGCCGAGATCTCCGATTCGGTATCCATCCGAAGGGCCGCCGAAAGTCGGATCTTCCACGCCCCACTGTTGGGTCCAACAGAAAAAAAAATCAACGCAAAAAAGAGAGACAAGCTCCGATCAGGATTGCCGGTGATCTCATATTAGCGTGGGTTTTCCCTTAAAAATCTCCGGCTGGCAGGTTCTCCCGTTTTTTCCTTAGACTGCCCCTCTTCGAACTCGTCATATACTTCGACTCTGTGACTCTACAAAACGTACGATTTTGATAACGGCATTTGTTGAGCCGGGAATCCGCTTTACCGGCAGATTATCTTGCATTAGCTTTTTCGGTACTTGAGCCGTTCATCGCCGTGTGTACTCTGCATACGATTATCCTTTGGATTGTTCTACTCTCTTTGAACAACATTCTATATCAGCATTATCAACTTCCGTTGAAGTCAAGTTGAAGCTACTACTATATTGGCTATAATGTCTGGCCTTCAGCAAACAACCAGACGGCTCGTCCGCCATTCAATCAACAACATCCGAGTCTCTCCTCGCACACCTCTGGGCTCAATCGCAAAACTACACCAACAAGGACCTGCACGCTCAGCCGTTGTCCACGAACAAGCTCTTCCACAAACCCAAACACCACCCGTGGAAGCATCATCATTCCTCTCTCAATCCCAAAAACAACAACGAGCCTCGTCCCAAACACCAACTCACAACATCGACACAATAATCTCCCAAATCCCCCTCGTCCAAACCCTCCGCGCCTCTCACAAATCCTACAAAGAATCCCGCCCCCATTTCGCAATCCCACCCGCAATCAGACAACACCATTTCGTCGGCGGTTCACTATCCGGAACTGGAAAGCTAGCCCTAGCTCCATATATGTGGACATCCTCCCAAACCAGCACTGCCAACGCCGACTCCAAACCCACCAACAGCAAAACAAGCAGCGTCGTCTCAGTCTTCCACATCGGCCGCGATCTCTGCGGCCACCCAGGCTTCGTTCACGGAGGTCTCCTATCAGTTCTCTTCGACGAAGTCTTCGCCCGATGCGTTTCAGCCGCGTTCACCAGCGGTTTGGGCATGACTGCGAATCTGAATGTTGATTTCCGGAAACCTGCGCTGCCGGATCATTTGTACGTGTTGCAGGCTGAGACTACTAAGGTTGAGGGTCGCAAGGCTTGGGTTCAGGGTCGAATGACTTATTTGCCTGTTCATTTGCCGGTGTCCGGTGAGGGCAATGCTATTTTTCAGGTTCCTGATGAGGCGTTGTTGAAGGAGGATGCTGAGGGCGCTGTTATGGTTGCTGAGGCTAAGGCTTTGTTTATTGAGCCTAAGTTTGCGGATGTGAGTATTAGCCTTTTCTTTGCTGATTTGAGTTGTGTTTGAGGGTTGGTTGCTAACTTGGATGATTCTGTACAGTCCATGGTCTCGGTGTATCGCACATAAAAACGGATCAAATCCAGTGCTGGTTGTAACTTGAAGCTGTTAGCGATGGATCATTGGAATAGAATAACATAGACTTTGGGTATAGACTAGAATAGACAACTAGTACTAATTTTAATGAATTGTTACGAGCCACCTGGTACTTTCTACCTACTAGGTACTACATAGTACCCTTCCCTAGTGGTCACGGTATAGAAATGACACTTAGAATACTACCCAAGTTCAGTTTGAGACCTGCTTGCTTGCCAAAGGCCTACGCATACTACTCTTTACGGCCAAAGTGAAAGTGAACATAAGATCAAATCTGAGGTGGCGATAGAAAGGGTAACCGTTACTATCTAATATCAGTGGGGGAAAAAGAAGTCTCCGCCTCAACGCCCCAGATCCCAGAAAACAAAAATAGTAGAAGAAAACAGCCCGGCCGAAAACTTGGGAATGGAGAGTTGAGGGGTACAAAAGCAAGTCGGGTCATTGATTCATTAGGAAAATTCCCGTATCTGGTGGTTCAGAAGACGGAAGGAAATGTTTGGACCAGCCAGTTTTGGGTTGGTTATTCGGGATGAAGAAATCATGGCGTTTCTTTGGCAAGCCGTATTGCTTAACGTTTGTTTGTCACTTAAGACAGATGGAAAGCTCCTTGTCCTTCCTTGATAGCAACTGAGAGTCGCTCTCCGAGGACTTCCAAGCTGCTATAGTCTGGTAACTTGAGGTAGTTGACACAGGTCATAACACTAGGGAGGTAATCATCCGGGGTATATGGTGGTTCACTTGGTCGGCAAACCACGGTGAAGATAGGAGTGAGACTTTTGAAGCCTAGGGAAATATTTAGTATGCGTTGTCAGAGTTTATCAAATAGAATAGGAACATACCGCCGATTGGAAGCTTCGGGCTACCAGTAACAAATTGAAGGAAATCACGACGCTGTTGTTTGTCCAGTTCACTCATCGTCTGAAGCAGGTTGCGAACGCTCTTGCTGTCCATGTTGAAGCCATGGTCCGCCTTGATAGAGTCCATCAAAGTTTCGATGGACCAGTCCTCCTCGGCCTGACCAAAGAGCATGACAAGTTCATTGGGTGTGAAGGCTCGGAGGGAGGAGAAGGGGAAGACTTGTGAGAAGCCGGCGCGGAAAGCATCCACCTGGCGTCTGACACCGCTACCTAGGGTCAGATCAATGACTCGCTCAATGTATTCATCCACATTGTCAATATTCAGCAAGCGATCGGCCCCAGACGGGACAAGCTCGATTGATGGATAGCCTGGGAGAGTGAAATCCAGGCTCAAGTCATCAACGCGAACGCCGTCGACCTCAATCTCTTGAATTGCATCGGTCTTCTGCTGTTCCGACAAGGAATTGTTCTTATTGATAGCCTTCTTCGCCTTGACGAATTGTTTGAGCATGATCAAAGATTTGGCGAGATCCTCATCCACTAGTTTAACTGTACCCAGTGACGGTGCGACAGAGGACAATGTGTCAGCGATACGGAAGAAAGCAGGGTTGAAAGAAATATCGATGATTCGTGAATCAAGCATAGAGCGTGCAACAAATTTTCCGAGGATCTTGAAGATGTTCAACTGTTTCTTGCCAGACTCTTGCGATGCCTGTTCCTCACTCATTGGGCTGGGGAAGAGACCACGTTTTCCAAAAGCATATTCAGGTGTGGCAGAGTGGCCATCGGTCTCACGCCAAATTTTGAGTTTTGTCTTCGAGAATTCCTTCGAAACAGTCGAGTAGAATTCGAGGGTAGGACCCAGTCCAGTTCCAACTTCCTCGAAGTATTCGACTTCAAGAACACTGGGAGAGGATCCGTACAGTTCCATCACCTTCATGGCAGAGTCCAAGATACGCGCTCGGGAAATGCGCAATTTTTGACGTTGCAGGCGGCCGAGGAATGGTTGGTTTTCACGACGCAAGTCCCTTCGACTATCTTCCGTGCTTTGAGAGTTATGCCATCTCATCATGGCACGAGAATATCCGAAGGCGGTTGATTGAAGGAATAAATGTCTCGTTTCGAAGGGGAACAAGAAAGAGAACAATCGAGCCAGGTCTTCACTCCAACTTGGAAGACAACTACTGGCTACTATCAACGGCTCCTCAAGCTGGCGATTGACCTTAGCCGTGAGCTTGGTGTTGATAAACTGAGATAGTGGCTCGGGGGTGATATTGACAGGATCCCTAGTCTCTGTCAAAATATCATCGATCGTTGCGTTCATCTCATGCAAAACGCGGAGGAACCGAAGAATAGATGCGGTAGTAGCATCCTTGTTGAGGGAAGATGGAATTTCCAGACTATCACCTGCACAAGATTCTTCCTGTCCACTGCTGGCAAGAGTTGATGGCTCGGCTGGAGGCGGCCCGGGAACACGTTTGAATGTAACAGTGTGGATTGCAGTCCAGACATTCTTGGCGTGAGACTCTTCAATGTGTTCACGATTATGATGAACAGCACGGTAGACTGTAGTGTCGCTAGGAACAGGCTTATCGTCTACTGAGAACTCAAGATGCCAATCTTGCGGTATCGACGCCATGGCAGCAGCATATGACTGGAAAGGACGTCCGGCGGTGGAAAGTGGCTGATGACGCGCAACATTTGACGAGGAGGTACTGGGCGTAGATGATGAAGGCTTGGAGGCTGGAGTGGACTGGCAAGGAGTACCAATTCGCGTGCCATCTTCCTTTCGTGCTGTGACTTTGCCAGAGGATCCTACTTCCATGTTCACTGCAGTTGGATCGTGTACAGGTTCATCTTCGAGATCATCCTCGAGATCATCAACTATGGCATTGAGTTCTTCATCCTCATCAGGGTCATCGACATCTTCATCCTCCTCGTCGGTCAACTGTCTCTCATCGGCACATTCAAGTGGCTCGTCGTCATGCTCGTCATCTTCCTCTTGGAAATGCATGTGGCGACGGCGACGCTCTCCCGAAGTGGTCCGCTCCTGGTCTTCATCGGCAGAGTCATTGGCATTGTCATGGCCCACAGAGCGGCCTAGTGGACTGCCGGCAGCCAAAGGGGAGTGCGGCGCGGTCAGCTGATCGCGAAGACGCGCTGCCTGGGAAATCTGAGACAACAAAGTATCCCGGGCGCGAGAATGACGAGGACGTTCCGACATAGCAATCTTTGGCTGCAGGAAATCTTCGAGGGATTTGAACGTGGCAATGGCATGAATCGACACCATAATGTTGCGATAGTGGCGAGGGACATCGGAGCCCTCATCTGCGACAAGCTTAAGTCGTAGCTGCTTTCCAAGCATATAAGTAGCGTTGCTGCGGGTGTTTTCCAGCGAATTGTGGCTGACAGTGAGGACTTCGAAATGCTCCGTTCGACTAAGCAAATCCTGCAGCTTCCGGATCATCACACTAAAGGGCGTAACAGCTGTGCTCTGGCTTTGGGCTTTCTCGGAGATCGTGGCACCCATAAAAGCTTGCAAGAATGCGGACCGGGCGATACGAATGTTCGGAGCTATTTTGAGTCAGTCAAATCCTCATTTTTAAACAAGACTTGAGGGCTTTAAAATTACCTTTGGAATCACCAAGAACCTCCAAGAGAACCTCGATAATACCGGAATTTAGTAGCTCAGAACTTGTGATGCTTTCCAGCGCATCCCCATCAAAGTAGGCTGCTAAGCGCTTGAAAAGGACAAGTCCATCGTCACCCTGGGTGGCGTAGGAATCCCGAATTTGGCTGGCAAGAGACTTGAGCTCACTCAGGATACGCTGGGCCTCGGCGCGGACTTTACTGCCTTGGCCTTCCTCGTAGATCTTCAGGAAAGCGTTGGCGTCTCGAATAACCAGGTCATGAAGGGCGTTCTCTATCTTAGCCAGTGATTGACGACCAGAGACCGAGGAATCTTCCGAGTCAGATTCTTCTTCATTGTCCTCGTCGGCATCTTCATCATCGTAATCATCGCCCTCCTCATCTGAATCCTCGTCCTTCTTGCTGCTGTCGCCATTTTCAGCATCCATGTCGACATCGGTGGATGATGGATCATTGGCTTTCTTCTTGGCTTCTTCGGCCTTCTCTCCATCGGCAGAGAGGGGCGCCTCGGAAAGCTTGACAATTTCTGAAATGACTCCTTCACGGTGGAACTGGTGTTGGTACACATGCTCAAGTCGCTGGAACAACAACTCCGAACAGCGGAGGGCGAGAGAAACGAGAGAAGAATGATCTTTCTGTGACAGAATGGATGCTAGGAACGATGCATATGGAACGGTACGCAACGCATCCTCAATCAAGGTGGGCTCCAAGATATGAAGCATTTTCAACTGCGCAATGAGTACTTTCTGGCGCACAAGAAGGTTGACAGTACTCGAATAGGCATCCGTCAATGTCGGGAAAAGGATAGTAGCAAATCGTTTGAGTTCTGACTTGCAATTTTCCAGCAACGCACGTCTCTCCTCAGTCGACTCCTTGGATTTCGAAGACTTCAAGCCGATCGACATATTGCTATCGAAGTAGGAACTGAGAACGCTGTCTGTCCGGGAAGCATCACGACTAGGAACACCTGGTAGGAGTTCGCAGATGACATTGAGAGTTTCGAAAACTTGCTCACGGGGTCGGTGGATAAGGGCCTGCATGACCAAGACACTGTCCATTTTGACAGCTGTGTTATCAGTGTCTTCAGGGGGTGAGACTCCAGTCAAGATCTGATAGAGTGTATCAACGACATCCATCTTGAATAACTCAATTGACAAGCGCGGGCTCGCCTTCGCCGTGATTGCAAGCACTCGAAGGAACTGAGTATGGATATGGGGGCCGATCAAGTTCGTGGTGCCCGGGAGCAGGAGTCGAAGAATAGCCTTTAGCATTGCTGGTTCAATGAGTTCCTCGAGATTCTCAGACCGGTATTTGTAACTCTCGACGATTCGAGAAACACAAAGACAACCCTGCTCGACAACCTTGGGGTCATTGCTAGAAAGGACGTTCAGCAAGGTGGGCATCACGTCCCGCACAACGGGAAATGAGTCGTGGGGTAAGTTACGGCAGCAGTTGGCTGCTGTGGTGACTGCAGTTCGCTGGGTACTCGTCGGGAAGAATTCGAGATAAGTCAAGCATGCAGTTAGGCCACCTTCCCGTACGATTGAAGCAGGGAAGTCGACGGAGATCTTGGCTAGAGTCTGTAGTACCTTTGTCAGAATTTTCTTCTTGTAGTAAGGCTTCTAGAAATGAGTTTTGACTAACACTTAGAGCTTGTTCGGCAAGGTCAATGAATTGGATATCCAAAAGCTTCTGGCACAGGATAGGCACGGCGCCGCCATACACAACGTTGGCCACGGAACCGCGGAGGGCCTCCATCAAGTTAGCAAGGCATCGACAAGCCAATAACATTATCTCGGGATTTTCTTCTCCAAATTGGTTGGGTTGCATTAATGTCACCAGTTCCTTGACATATGGATCGGGAGAAAATTGGCCTGATAAGTTGTCTTCGTTGGAAACCAACAAAAGGTCCGAAAGCTCTTGGAGGGCGATTAACTGGAGTGAAGGAGAGTCCTTAGCTCTTAGGTTACTTAGAATATCTCGTAGTCTTGAAGACATGCCAGACATCATTCCAGTAAGGGCACGCAATGTACTCTGCAAGGCCATCGGACCTCGTCCTCCGAAAAGACTGCTATGGAAAGGATCCAGATCTTCATCGTCAAAAGCCGAGTGGTTGGTGCCATCATTGCTATCACCTGCTGGGGATTCTTCTCTGTCTTGCTTCTCTTCATGCTCTTCCAGATCCTCCTCCGTATCCCGTGCTAAGACATCCGAGGGTTGCTTTGTAGAACGCTTCTTTTGTCGTCGCGGGGGTGGAGATTGTGTTGCTGCCAGTCGGTCTGGACCGATCGATCACCGATTTTGTTAGCCTCTGTTGGTCAAAAGTCTCTCACATCCTGATATTGCACAAACAAGGCACTTACCATTCCGGCTTGATCGCCGCCGAGCAGGGGATGGGGATGTCGTAGACTTTGTTTCCTCCGACGGTCGAGAAGATGGCCTAGATAATGACAGCAGCTTGTCAGCGCCTCAAGTTTCTTGCAGATGCTCATATGATTCAGAGCTACATACCCTGGTTGTGACATGGCTGGACGGCTTTTGGGGGCAGGTCGGCGAGCACTAGCAGCAGGTCCGGCAGGTGGTACAGTGCCGGGAGCTGCAGTTCGCTGTCTTTTCGATCGACGGGGGGAAGACGGGGCTGTCGGTTGATTCTGGGTAGTCGAGACCTTGCGTTTCCGGGAAGCCGAACCAGCGGCAGGATTTGAAGCAACGCCGACGTCAGCGGGGGTGGGAGGAGGGTCCGTAGCAAGTCTCGCTGAGGAGCGAGTAGTTCTGTGTGACATGAGTAAATTGTTTTGTGGGATTTATGATTCTTCTTGATGTCGGTTATGCAGGAAGAGAGAGTGTGTGGGGTGGGTGGATGTGTCAGTTTGAAGGTGAATCGCCGGTCCAGATGACCACACTTTTTTTTTGATAGAAGGGAATGGGGCAATCAATGAGCTTGACACAGTGACGAAGCCAACATTCCCCCGCGTTCTCGGCACTCAGATAGGAGAGGCGATCTGAAAGCATCAAACGGTGGGAATGAATCATCCGTCAAATACCAAGGTCCCCTTCAATCAAATTCACGTGTGGGCACCCACGGGCTCGGGGGGGCAATGCAAGGTCGTAAATATGGAAGGTATGAAGCTTTGAAGGCGAAGGGGAAACGAGCGGGTAGATACCTCAGAGCCGATGAGGCGGCAGAAGCTCCTGCGGGGGAGACGGAATAATCCTCGAGAGGGTCCTGGCGGTTGGTGGAGGGCCTTTGCCTGGCCATAAGTTACCGGGTCAGAGAGAATCGATTAGGCTTGGGGGGAAACCGTTTCAGCCGCCATCCGCACACTTTGAAGGGGGGAGGGTGTAGGGCTGAGAAGGTTGGACGAGCGATGAGAGGGAGCTCCTCTTTTTGGGGGGAAGAGGAGGCGGTGGGGAGGAGTTGGGGAAGATTGGGTCGGAATGGCCCAAGTACGGTGGGACAGAAGCAGATGAGGCCAACAGTCGAGGACTAGAGGTCAGATTGGAGTGGTTTGTTGGACCGAAAGAGATGGAAGTGAGTGGATAAAAGATGATGAATAGGTTGGTTGGTTGGTGGTGGTGGTGTAGTGGGGGGTGGAGAGATGAGAGAGAGAGAGAGAGAGAGAGAGAAGTTGTGACGACTTCGGGGAGGGCGGAGGTGCAACACAATTCGTGATGAGATAAGACTGCATCCCGGTCGGATTGCCATGTCGCCCGTTGGGCATGAAGTAAAGGCCGAGAGTGGCACAAGCAGTGAAAGTAATAATTAGTAGTAGTATTCTAAGGTTGACTAGTTCAAATATTATGTCTGGCATTAAGCTAGTAGTAATAGATCTATCTCGATGGTCCTATACCGAAGATCTTTACCGGTGCTTAGTAGAAGCTTACTATTCTTGTAGCATGAGTAGTTAGTGAGTATAGAGTTGATGTTCACTATATAGTAGTAGCATAACTTACATGCCTTCTACCTAGGTAGTAGACAGAAATAATACTCTAGCCAAGTCTCTATAGAGTAACTACATTTGATTCGATATACTTTAACCCTAACACGAAGGCCTGTCACTGCCTACTAGTATACATCACTATTGAGCGTAGTATAACCTAGTTACTATCTGAGATATCCTTATACTTAAAATCAGATTATAACCAACTTGTTAATATCCAAAACCATAACTATAACTATACACTGTACTAACTACTTCTTAAATCTTACCTTATTCTATACTTACCTGGATACTACTCTTTTAGACTAACCCAGATAGTAGCTTCTAACCTAAATCCGGATCCGCGAATCTATTCCCGCACTCCTCCACTTTCGCCCGAGGCAATCCCCGTCTCCATCTGTTGCCTCCGTCACCGGCAATCAAGAGCCTCGATTGACTCACCGAGCCTCTTATTAATCCCATTCCCCTCTAACCCCGATCTTTTGCAACATCTTTTTTTCAGGCTTCCAAATAATTTATTTACACATTTACAAATTCACACATCTGCACTGCTACTGCACAAACAACTTCCTCAAAACCCCTTCGTTGTTTTCCTTTTCCCACTTTAGCCGGGAACAATCCGGCGCATTCTCTTCCGCCTCCCCGTTTGCCTTTGCCCCCCCCCCAATTACTGCCAGCCCCTCCGACTTTTCTCTTCTCTTCCCCACTTCCCCAAGCCTTCTTCCTTCTCTCCACCTTCTGTGAGAGTCTACCCCGTCCATCGCAAAACAATGTCCACCGAAATCATGGGAGGTCGGAATACTGATGGCCTTAACCGGCCTTCTGCCCCTGTCCCTACACCACCAACAGACGATTATATCTTTCCGGATTTTCGTCTAAAGCCGAAAATGGACGACCCGGAGAAGACGCCGTTGCTGTTGGTCGCGTGTGGTTCTTTCTCCCCAATCACCTTCTTACACCTGCGAATGTTTGAGATGGCTGCCGATTACGCCAAGGCCGGCAGCGAGTTTGAACTCATCGGTGGTTACCTATCTCCAGTGTCAGATGCTTACCGCAAGGCTGGTTTGGCCAGCGCGGATCACCGGTAAGATCTAACCCCGCGAGGAAACAGAAACACCGACCACCCTCCTCTTCGAATAAGTGCATGTCATACTGCATACCGCATACTAATTTCCGATTCTGCGACAGAGTTGCTATGTGCGAATTGGCTGTCGACGAAGGCTCAAACTGGTTGATGGTGGATACCTGGGAACCGACACAGAAGGAGTACCAGCCGACTGCTGTCGTGCTGGACCACTTTGACCACGAAATAAATACTGTCCGCGGCGGCATCGATATTGGAAATGGCACCCGCAAGCCCGTTCGCATTGCTTTGCTCGCAGGCGCAGACCTAATTCACACTATGTCTACCCCGGGTGTCTGGAGTGAGAAGGATTTGGACCATATCTTGGGCAAATATGGCGTATGTTATGTTCCCAGATCAAGAGATATGGATCAAGAGATATGGATCAAGAGATATCTCTGGGATTGAACATATTAACTAACTCAAAATCATCTTAGTCTTTCATTGTCGAGCGCAGTGGTACCGATATTGATGAGGCTCTGGCCAGTCTTCAGCCCTGGAAGGACAACATCTACGTCATCCAGCAGCTTATCCAGAACGACGTGAGCAGCACCAAGATCCGCCTGTTCCTACGCCGAGAGATGAGCGTGCGTTACCTCATCCCTTCTCCCGTCATTCACTATATCGAACAACACCGGCTTTATGAAGACGACGGCACTACAAACGAAAAGGGCAAGGAAAAGCAGTAAGAAGCCGACCGGCGGCAACCTGACCAGCCGCCCTGCCCGATGAAAAACGAGCAAAGCATGACAGTGTTACGATACCCCCAATTACCGTTTTTCCGTTTTCCTTGCCAAAGGTCCTCTTGCCGGCAGTCGTGAGGTCGAAGCCTCCTAGTATGGCCCAGTTGGGACAGCCGGGTCATGGCGCAGCATGAGGCCAGAATGAATAATGATTTCTCTTTGTTTCCATTTGGAGTTTACAAACGGCGTTTCCCTCTACTAGGCTTGATTTGTTTTTGTTTGGATTCAAGCCATCTTTTTGTGGCATATCCCGCTGCCGGTGATTTTGCTGCTCAACAGGATGTACATAACGCTTGTTGTTTTAGTTATAGTCTTTGTACATATCAAACCGGAATAGACCTCTGGTTTTAGACCTACTATTACTACTCCGTACCTCTTCCTTTTATTAATCATGCTACTCCGTACTGCGATGCCTACTCAATCCTTCATCCTTCAAATGCCGGATTAGGCGTTAATCGCCGCGTTTGATGGTCCAAGCGGGCCCCAGAGTACCCGCAGGCACTTGGTCGGTTTCGGGTCGGACGTTGGATCAACTTCAAGCTCATCCTATGCACACCATTACCGGAGTCAATGACACCATCACAAGCACTTCCTTGCAAGTGCGAATTATTCTGACAAATTCGTCGATCTCCATTTCCATTTCCATTGCTATTTTCCCTTTTCTAGCCCAATGCCCTTCAGCGAATCAAGGAACCGCCGAGGCGATCGCCCGATGAACCTGTTATCTTCCGTTATCGACTGACTGATTTGATCTTCCCAGTCCCAATCGGTCCTCCACATTTTCCCGGCTACCCTAGGGTATTGTTCTGGCGCCTGGAAAGACGCCAGGCGACGGCCTGCCAGGGAGTTCCGAAATTCTTTCATTCTTCATCTATTTGAAAAGCAGTTGACTCTCTTCACCACCCCCTTCTCATAATGGCTCCCAAACCTCCCGACACTCTACCACCATGGCCATTAACTCCTCCCGACCCTCCCCCCACCACGACAGTTACGCACGATGTATCCTCCGTCGTCACCGCGATCCATGTCATGTCTACCGAGCGAGCAGCGCTCCTACACCTCGAGCGTCTCTACCAAACAGATTCCCGAGCCCAACAGGATCTCGCGCGAGCAGTAGATCTAATTGCGCGCAGTGTGCGCGAAGCGGGTAAACTGGTAGTCTGCGGGGTCGGCAAGAGTGGGAAAATCGGACGCAAGATCGAAGCGACGATGAACAGTCTAGGAATTTACAGTGCATTTCTTCATCCGACAGAGGCATTACACGGGGATTTGGGCCTAGTGCGTCCGGTAAGTAAAGCAAAGCAAAGCAAGCAAAAAAAAAAAAAAAAAAA